>PVKE010036569.1:0-16336 GCA_004027555.1 Craseonycteris thonglongyai | reverse complement strand
AGATCCGCTGGTTCACTTGGGGAACACGGTGACCACGTCGTAGCCTTCGGGCGGCGTGACCCGCTCTCGGGCATGCTTTTCACAGTAGATTTGATCTTCCACAAAGAAATGGCCCTTCTGCTTCAGGTTCATGCCACAGTCGGTGCACACGTAACACTCAGGGTGGCGGTGACAGTCCCTCAGCTTCACAAACACACCTCTGCAGGAGGGAGGGAGGAAAGTGGCTCCATGAGTGATGAGCACAGGAAGGTGGTACCAGGACCTGGGGCTCCTCCCACTAGACTCATCACAGGGCAGATTAGGGCCTTCCCAGCTGGCCTTCAGTCATAAAGGGGCCTCTCATTCCTGGGGTCCAGAGACATTACCCTTGAAACCTTCCAGAAGTCTCTCCCACTTCAACAGAGCAGCCCTGCTTCTGGTTTTACATGTTCATGTCCTAAGGGATCTATGGCCAAGGAAAACCTTTACCACCTGGCTCTGGGACACAGGACCTACCAAGCCTCTCTGCTCCATTTCCCGGGTAAGATTTCTTTCCCATCACAGCTAAAATGTGCAACATCCAGCACTTCCAGTATTTTCATGGTTTACCCAACGCCTGGGGAAGGCAGATACTCACACAATGCCGGTACCACATTTGTCGCACATGGGCAACTTCTGGGCATTTCCAATAGATGCAGCCACTTTGGTGACGGGAGCCTTAACACTTCTGAATCCCGAGGGCTTGTTGGGATCCCCTAAAATGAGGAAAACATTTGGGTTGGCCAAGAAGTGCAAGATTACAATCTGAGTGTCACTTGTTTCTTTCAAAACCATTTATACATATGTTCCAGCCAGGTCATGGGCACTGGACTCAAACAGACCTGACAGCTGTGTGATCCTAGGCAAGTTACTTAACCTCGCTGGTCCCTGTAAGACAGGACATCATTTTTCACTTCAAAATGGTGCAAAATTTTTTTTTAAATACACATAAAGCCCTCCCACAGTACCTGGCAACATGGTCAGCTTTCAAAACACACATTACATTCTGATTCAATACGTGCCAATGCTGATATGGAAACTTAAAAATGCCTTACGTGGATGGAATAAATAAATAAATAAAAACATCATCTGAATCATCTGATCATCAAAAGAGAGTGTATTTAGATGCCCCCCCCCCCCAAAAAAAACCCAATTCACAAGAAAAATGAAGTCACTACAGTAGATCATGCAACAAGCAGTCAGAGAAAAACCAGCTGCTATGGAGCAGTTAGTGTCCTGCCTACAAAATAGGCTCCTATCCTAGTTGCTGGGTGTTGAACTGACAACCCAGTTCCTCACATCTTAGAGCCCTGTGTCATGGCAGCTATGAACAATAAGCCACTAATTTTACTGGTATTCCTATTATAATTGGCTGGGTGTGCTTCCACATCACTTACATTTTTACCATGGCGTGGCCTAGTCGTAATGTTCTGTTCACGAGCTATTTACACACGTCTCTGTCTGGAGTACAATTTACTGGAGCACAAGAACTCTGTGTTATATACTTTTCAATACTCCAGAACCTCACATGAGACTTAGCAAACAACAGAGGCTCACTAAGTACACAGAAATGAATGATGAAATGCCGTGACCAATGCGTGATGGTCCCTACCTTATGATTTGGCCCACGGAGCTAGAGAATGGTTCTAAACAGGCACCTATGAGAACCCTGAGCCCCAGGAGAGATTTCATAAGATTCACAGACCAGGCTCTCCCCTAGGCCTGCTGAACGAGTGCCTCCAGGAGCAGAGGTCCCGAGAGAGCCTGTCCTATACCCTTGGCTAAAACCTACTCCTTTAGACTAAAGCAGCAGTTGTTTTTTTTTTATCAGCATTTTTTAAATCTTTTATTTATTTATTTATTTATTTTTGACAGAGAGAGAGCGATACAGAGACAGAGACAGAGAGAGAACTAAACTAGGGGAGTTCCCAGTTCAGCATATGGTTCCGCACGGGCCGGGCCGGGATTCGATCCCCGGTCCCCGGCGCTGCAAAGTGAGCGCCTAACCCACTGAGCCATCCCAGCTTCCCCAAAAGCAGCAGTTTTCAAACTTCCTTTTGCATCAGCATCACCAGGAGGGCTGATTAAAACACAGATTGCTGGGCTCACCCCAGCACTTCTGATTCAGTAGGCCTGGGGCAGGGCCCAGGAATGTGCATTTCTAACGTTCCCAGGTGCTGCTGATCTGCTGGTCCGGGAAACCACACTTCGAGAAACACTTAATAATAGCAAAAAAGATGGCTTTCTGTGCAAGGTGAGGGGGTGAGGGCAGTGTCATTGTCACTATAGCCATGCTGGGCAATCCTAGGGCTGACAAATGAGAACCCTGGCTCTCTGTCCTTTTAGAAATCAAGTCCCTGTATGTTGACTGGGGCTTCTGAACCAAAATTGACATGTGTTCAAATAACGGGCATTCATAATCAGCTGGGTGAGGGAGATTACAGAATTTGTTCACAATTCTCTGTACCCTCCCTACCCTTGCCATGCTTCCCAGTATGTCGGTGATTCTCTCCTGCGGGTGATTCTGTCCCCTAGGGAACTGTTTTGGTTGTTACAACTGGAGGGGAGTGTTACTGGCATTCAGTGGGTAGAGGCCAGGGACTCTGCAAAATGTCCTAAAATGCACAGGTCAGCCCACTACAAGGATTTCTCTGGCCCAAAATGTCAACAGCACTTAGGCTGAGAAACACTGCTCTCAGTGGAGTGTTCTTCCCCATCCCACAGACTTCCAGTTTGGCCACATGACTGGCTTTGGCCAATGGGATGTGAGCAGATGTGAGCCCTGTCTTGGCAAAAGCACCAAGTGCACTCGTGATTTGGTGCCCACTGAGCTTCTGCCCAAGCAGAAGCCCTGGACAGCCTCCCTCTCCTGAGCTCCAGAAAGAGAAGACTCATATAAGGTGACCAGATTTTAACATTGGTAAAGCGGGACACCATTGACCGGGGCAGGGAGGGGATTCTTGATTAAAAATTTGGTCTATCTCCCGCCGTTCCCTAGCTTGTTGTGCATTCTTTCTAAAAATCGGGACTTTTTTAAAATGCCGCGGGACGCAGGACAAATTGTTAAAAATTGGGACTGTCCCGCCAAAAGCGGGACGTCTGGTCACCTTACTCATGGAGCCAGGCTCAGCCCTGCCGAACCTGGCCGAGCCATTGAGCAGCAGGTGTCCTGTAACAGGAGCAAGAAATGCGCACGGTGCTGCAACCCACCGCTGACTAATACGAGAGGTCTAGTTTGGGATACTTGGCTGCCTTACGAAGAGTCACAAAAGGGAATATTTCAAAGCAGCCTGGGATTTTACTGGCCCATCACGGGTGTTTATGACATTCTCTCAGGTTTTCCCCAGCAGGGCTGGAGAGGTCCTGCAATGAGGAGCTGATAAACACAGATGTCCACCTGGCAACACATGAGAGGGGCAGCAACTAGGAGGCTCTGTGATTTCCACCATTTTCAGCTGTGAGTTCTCACAGATGGGCTTGGGGCAGGTCTAGCATTGCCCGGTGGGCAGGTGCATTGGGGAAACCCCCTTGGTGCTCTGATTATCCCTGAGCCCAAGGTACCTTCTTGCCTCCCTAAATCTTCCTCCCTTCCCTGGCCACAACCCCAACTTTGTTCATGGTAGATTGTTTCTTTGCATTCATATTTTTTGCAATAATTTTTGTATCTTTGAAAAATATTGCATTAAAGTATCATTTGTATCTTGATTATTGAGTTTTGTACCCAAGGAGAATGCTTTGCTCATGTTCCCCTTATCCTGGACCCCTACAGGATCTCAGAAGGGCCTGGGTGGGCAGCTTCATGCCTCTGAGCATCCCAAACAGGCTCCCTCATCTTCGGGCTGTGGGTGCTGGAGCTACCTTGGCTGCCTGCACTCTGTGAAAAGAAGAAAGTGGCATCCCTGCACATCTAGACAGCTTCGAAAGGAAACTGTGCTAAGGGAACCGGCTCAAGGCAGTCAGGGTCCCTTCTGTGATGGGCTGTGTTTTTCACATAACTCAATGAGCACAAAAATTACCAGGAAAGGGGACGGGGTACAAGAGGGTGGAAGGAAGAAAGGAGAGACACGTAAGCCTCACTTAGCACGAGGAGAATCCACATTCGTTTTTGGAATGAAGAGAAGTGAGCTCGCTGAAACTGGGCACAGCGGGAGAGGAGGCTGTGTACTGGGTAAAGCTATCTTGGCTTGTTTGGACCCTGCAGCGCCACCTGCTGGTTTAATTTTCTTTTCTCACTTATTTGGCCAACACTGAAAATAACAAATTTCGCTCTTCTTTCTTCCCTCTCAACTACCTCCAAAAACTATCAGGTCCCTTGGGGCTCTGGCAACTACAAACATTTCCAAATTTCTCTTCTTCCAGTGAGCCTTGCACTGCAAAGCTCTCTGGGAAAAAAAGAGGAAAGTAGTTAAAGCATAGCATTCTTTCTATCCACTTCACTGCTCAGCAAACCTGCCATGGCTCCATAATGCCTAGAGCAAGCTTGTCTAACCTGCAGCCGCTTCGAATGCAGCCCAACACAAATTTGTAAACTTTCTTAATACATTATGAATTTTTTTTTTTTTTTTTTAGCTCATCAGCTATCATTAGTGTTAGTGTATTATATGTGAGGCCCAAGACAATTCTTCTCCCAATGTGGCCCAAGACAATTCTTCTCCCAATGTGGCCCAGGGAAGCCAAAAGGTTGGACATCCCTGGCCTAGAGAATCAAATTCATGGTCCTGAACCTGGCACCTGGTGGTCCTCACCATCTGACTCCAGCACATCTGAGGATTCTCCTGGATCAAGGGGAACCGGCCAAAATGAGCCTTGATACTTAATGAGCAAGGCCCCAGGTTTCTTATCTCAGAGCCCCTGTGTTTTCTCAGACTGGGTCTCCCTCCAAGTTCCCGCTTGTTAAAAATGCCCTTCAATGGGTGGATAAACAGATAAACAGAATGTGGTACACACTTATTAAAGAACATTATTCAGCCTTAAAAAGGAAGGAAATGCTGACACATGCTACAACATGAATCAATCTTGAGGACATTACGCTAAATAAGGCAGCCACAGAATGATAAACACTACAGGATTCCACTCATATGTAGTACTTGGAGTAGTCAAGTTCATGGAAACAGAAAGTAGAATGGTTTCCAGGAGCTGGGGGAGTGGGCAATGAGAAGTTAATGGGCAGAGTTTCAGTTTTACAAGATGAAGAGTTCTGTGGTGAAATGGTGGTGATAGTAGCACAACAATATGAGTGTACTTAATGCCACTGAATATGAGTGTACTTAACGCCACTGAACTGTATACTTAAAAAAGGTTAAAATGGTACATTTTATGTTAAATGCATTGCACCAGAATGTTTCTGAAAAGGCTTCCTTGATGAGCTTGGAGCTGCCACCTCAGGGTAGCTCAGTGATCCCAGACTTCAGGGCCTTCTCTCTTGACATGAGGGCATCTAACCAGATGCCCTCCACAGTGTCTATGCCCTACTGTGGGCTGGAATGGACTGACTCTTCCTCTCTTACTTGAAGTGCTTTGCACCCACTTAGAGTAAAATAAGTTGTGGTTTCTCATGTTTTGACAAAACTGTCATCCTCTAGGGCTGGCCCCCAGGTCATGTCAGGAAGGCCTAATACTGGAACTTATTACAATGTAGGGCTATGACTTCCCAGTTGCACAGGTACTCCAAGCAAAGGGGGAAATGACTGAAAAAAAAAAAATATATATATATATACACACCATTTTAGCATAAAAGAACTTTTCCCCTAATTTCCTGTGCTTGTAAATTGCCAAATGGGGAGGGCGCCTGGGTGCTGGGTGTGTTCAGCAGGGAAGTTTCAGCTCCGTAAAGGACCCCCAGAAGGCTGAAGCAGCAGAGTGCTTTGCAGAGGGAGGTTACTCTTCCAGGGGCGCTTAGCTCCTGGCCTGACTGGCTGCCCTGAGTAAACAAGTCAGTCCCCTGGGGCCTGGCTAAAGTCGGTCTATCAGAAGCTCCAGGTGTCCCTCCCAGAAGCACCAACTCTCTCTTCACAGGTGGGCATGTTGGAGAGAGGTGGAGAGAGAAGTAGAAGGCAGAACCCCTGTGAGGGACCTTAGCCCGTGAGAAAGGCAGCGTGCAGAGGGCTGGGCATCAGAGACCAGAAAGGGGTGAAAACCCGTATCTCCAAAAAAGTCCTTCCTAGCTAGGCTGGTCATGAAAAGCCAAAGGCAGGCGCTATGAATAACCACCTGGAGATGAGCGGGCCCAAGGGCTGCTGCTCACAGGTCACCTTTGTGAGAATGAGAACAAGCATCCCTTCTTCTACACGCCCATCTGTCAAAAATTTCTCCTAAGATACTGTCATTAAGATAGTTTTACTGCTCTCCACTTGAAAGTTACCATATTAAATACACAGTGTACAATATCTACAGTGTGAAGACTATCTCCTGAAACCTGCAGACCACACGGGGTGGCCCTGTGGGCCTCGGGCATGCACTCACACTGTGGACAAGCCAAGGCTGGCCCGGAGCCTCTTGCCGAGGTTTCAGACCTCATCATAGTCATGAAGCACCTACTGTGTGCCCATCACGGTGACGAGTGTTCTGTGCAGCTGATGACACTGGATCCTCACACCAATCTAAGACGAAAGGATTTTTATCCCTGGTCGGCACGTGAGAAAACAGGTTGCTTAAGGTCACGTGGAGAAGGTGTGGCCACACTGGGGGCTCCTAGCCTCCTGGGAGGCCATCCACCCTTGAGCAAGAACAAGTACACAACCACACAGTGAAAGCCCAGTGCCTGGCTTCCCTGTGCTGCTGATTCATTCCCATTCTGCTGTCATCGCTCGTGGTCTTCACCTACTCACACGTGTCAAGCACGACTGCAACGTGCTACATGGGCACAAACCCAACACATGGCCAAGGGACAAGCCAACAGAATCCCACAACAGTCAGCTCCCCATGACCTCCACCTCTTAATGCTCACAGGACAGAAACCAGCTAATCAGGTGCGGCTGGGATTAATTCATATTCTCTCTCTCTCAAAGCTTTTAGCATTTTAAAAGCCATGCCTCCCAAAGCACATGGTGCTCTTTCGACCCCCTGGGGGCTGCCTTCACCTCTGTTTCAGCACTGACTGACCCTCACCCCAGGCCTTGAACAAGAGCTTCTGCTGACCACACACACAGAGCTGATTACCTTTCTCCTCAGACTCCAGGATTTCCTGCAAAACCAGGAATGAAGTGGACTGTTTGGGGGGCTCATTTAACTCCTGTTTCTCCTGCAGCATCTTGTAAACTTCAGATTCCTTGTCGATGACGAGTCCGCTTGGAGGCTGAGAATGCTCTAAGCTGCAAAGAATGTTTGGAAATTCATTAGGACATGTCAGAAGTTAAAAAACAAAATTCAGCAGGCATCCTTTTCCAAGAGATGACACCCCTGAAATCAAAAGGTGGGTAGAGAAATTGTCCCCATGGACGGAGCCCTCGCTTAGCTCTGCCACAGACCTCCTGCCCTCACTGTGAGGTGTCTGTAGTAAGAGCTGGCCGCTGCAATCAGAAGCTATTTTTCCAAATAGTTTCAGTAATTCAATTACTTTTTGGCCTAATGCCATGGAATGGGAATGCTTTGCTCCTTTCTAAATTACATAAACAACATTATGTCAAAAGAACGTTCAGAAAAGGCAAAATGTCAACCACAATCTGACCAGCAAAACCTCAGCTGCGTCCCCTCATTACAGACCATATGTGTTCTTTTCACAGAGCAGAAACCACAGTGTTCTTTATTTCTGATGGTATCAAAGTGCTTTCTGTCTCTATAAACTCTCATATCTCTCACGGCCAGGAGCTCTGGTCTCCTCACCTCCAACACACAGGTAATAGCGGCTGCCCTGCCTCATTCACAGGATTGGTGGCGAGGATGTAAATGGCCAATGCTTTATAAACTGTAAAGTGCAGCTCCATTACATGGAAGGGAACAGAGGTCTGAACTCAGGCCCAGCCTCCCACGCCTTCCTCATCTTTCTGGGCTCCCCAGACAGGAAGAGACAGGCAGGCTGAGAGCTGTTTCCTTCAGGGTCCATTTTCAGGGGATGAGCCTTTGCTTCCTGGCCTTAGGAAGGAGGAAGCAAGCTTGTCCAATGGCCCGTGGGCCACACGTGGCCCAGGGAAGCTTTGAATGGGGCCCAACCCAAATTTGTAAACTTCCTTAAGACACTGAGATTTGTTGTGACCTTTTTGTTTCCTTTAGCTCCTCGGCTATCGCTAGTGTTAGTGTATTTTATGTGTGGTCCAAGACAATTCTTCTCAATGTGGCCCAGTGAAGCCAAAAGGTTGGACACCCCTAGTGGAGAGGGAGAGGGAGTCAGTCTCCTTTGGGTCAGCTTTACCTGAAGTCTATCCTGAATCCCACCAACTCCACCACACATCCACCACGTGCCAGCACACCTGACCCGCTTCCTAAGTCGTCCCTCTGCTGCTGTTCTCAGCCTCATGAAAGCCTTATTTTCCACCAGAAGCCCGAGTGGCATTTTAAACACAAGAATTAGACAATGTCGGCTTAAAGTGTTCTCATCTGACTTAGCACCAAATATTTACCGTTTTAATAACTAAATATGAGTTGAATCAGATTCATCTCTGTTGGAGGGAATGAATATGCATTACAAAAAGTAGAAAGGCTCTAAAGACGTGGCTCTGCCTCCCTCTCCACACGGCCTCTGCCACCCCAGCTCACCCTGCCCTGCCTTGGTCTCTCTCCCTCCACCGTAGGGAACTCTGTGAGCCTCCCATGCCCACACCGCAGGCAACAGGCCACCTCCAGGGGTTTTAACCAAGGACCATGTCTTCCTCTGGCCCACCTACTGAGCCATGCCTTGACGTACATGCCTCTTTCTTTGGGTCTTGGGTTCTGAGCTTGCTCTGTAAAATAAATTCATTATATTATTTTTGATGACTTTTTTCTATTCTACTTAGAACTATTTTAAAATCAAGATCAGACTATGGAATGTTCTTGCAGGAATTTCTCCCGTTCTTTGGTGTATGTTGTTATGTCTGGAAGCCACCAAGGGAAAACTAAAAATCACAGCACCCAAACCACATACCCTTCAGGCAAACAGTCTTGTAAAGTATTTCCATGATTAAATTACAAAAAAAAAAAAAAAAAAAAAAAAAAAGCAAAAAAAAACCACACACACAAAACAATTTACTGTTTATTCTCAAATAATGGTGATATCTTTGTACTGTATGGCAAATTATAAAGCATTTCCAATTTCCATTACCTTATTTGAAGCCCCAATACACCTAATTCAAAAATAACATTCTAAGACACAAAGTCTTGTCTTATAGTAAGATATTAATAAGTGACACCACAATAGTTTAAAAATATAATTCTAGGACAGAAACATGCATTAGAAGAAATAGAGCAAAAAAAGAAAAAAGGCATTGTGATTTTTATATTAGTAACAACAGTGAAGAAAAGAATTCTACACTGATAAGGTTTCAAAAATATAATATGCATGACTGAGTCACCAGGAGGAAAACGTGTGAGGGTGGGAAGCTAAAAGTAACCACATTCTTCTAAACCCATTCTTAACAATTTCAATAACAAAACACAAGAGCTTAATCCAATTCAACTCCTTTGGAGTAACGATACATTCCAATCTTTGTGTTTCCTAGTTCTTGTTCTTCCTGAATTCCACTTAGTGCTGAACGCATACCAGTTACTTAAATGTCTCATTTTCTCCCACTCTTGCAGGCCTGTCTCCAGAAGGTGGCTGAAATGGTCAGGCACTTAAGGATGTTAGCAGTCTTTAGAATGTAAGAAGAAACACCCTTGAGCTTGTCTTCCAGAGAAGGATTCCGAAGGCTGAGCCTGCAGACCTTATGTGTCACACAGGTCTGCTCCAGCCAAGGGAGCAGCTGGAAGTAAAGGTCAGAAGGTCAGAACAGAAAATAGCACATCTGTCGTTCTGGGACCTCAATCAGCATAGCAAAGATACAATAAATCGAAAGTCATCCATGTTCATGGATTAGAAGAATTAATATTGTTAAAATGCCCATACTACCAAAGCAATCTACAGATTCAATGCAGTCCCTATCAAAATGCCAATGGCATTTGGGGGGGGGGGGAGCAGGCAGAAATAGGGCAAAAAATCCTAAAATTAGTATGGAAACTGAAAGAACTCCAACAGCCAAAATAATCTTAAGAAAGAAAAACAAATCTGGAGATATCACATTTTCTGGTGTCAAAACATATTATGAAGCTACAGTAATCAAAACTTTATGGTATTTGCATAAAGACACACATATAGGCCATGGGAACAGAATACACAGCCCAAAAATAAACCCTGGCATATATGATCAAATGATCTTCAATAAGAGTACCAAGAATACACAATGCAGAGAGGACAGTCTCTTCAATAAACTGTGTTGAGACAACTAGAGATCTGCATGCAAAAGAATAAAATTGGACCTTTATCTCACCACGTAAAAATGAATTAAAGACTTAGTGTAAGAAACCACAAAACTCCTAGAATACATAGGAGAAAAGCTTCATGACACGAGCCCTGGCAATGACTTCTTGAATGACACCAAAGCACAAGACAACAAAATCAAAATTAGAAGTGGAACTACATCAAACTAAAAAGCTTCTACACAGCAAAGAAAACAATCAACAATGTGAAAAGGAAATTAATGAAATGGGAGAAAATATTTGCAAATAATATATTTGATAAGGTGTTAATATTCAGAATTTATAAAGAATTCTTACACTACCACAACACAGAGCAAATAACCCAATTTCAGAAATGAGTAAAGAACTTGAAATAAACATTTCTCCAAAAAGATTAAAAAATGGCCAAGGACCATATGAAAAGATGCTCAACATCACTAATCATCAGGGAAACACAAATCAAAACCACAATGAGCTATTTTACCTTACACTCATTAGGTCAGCCACTAACAAAATAAAACCAAAACAAAACAAAAACAGAAAATAATAAGTGTTGACAAGGATGAAGAAACTGAAACCCTGTGCACTGCTGGTAGTAATGTAAAATGTTGCAGCACTATGAGAAACACTATGGTACATTCTTCAAAAAATTAAAAATAGAATTACTATATGATACAGCAATCTCACTTCTGGGTATGTACCCAGAACTAAATTCAGTATTTCAAAGAGATATGTGCACACTCATGTTCACTGAAGCATTATTCACAATAACTGAGAGGTTGAAGCAACCTTAATTATGCTGAGTAAAAAAAGAGTCAACCCGCAAAAGTTATATATTGTATGATTTTATTAACATAACATTCTTGAAATAACAAAATTATAGAAATGAAGAGCAGATTAGTGGGAGCTAGGGGTTGAGGGTGCAGGGATAGGAGGGAGGTGGGTGTGGCTATAAAAGGGCCACCTGAGGAATCTTTGTGGTGATGAAAATGTCTGTGTCTTGAATATTAATGTCAATATTCTAGTTTTGATAATATGCTAGAGTTTTCAAGATAGTACCATGGAGGGAAACTAGGTAAGTGGTATATGGACCTCTCTATTATTTCCTATAACTGCATGTCAATCTACAATTACCTCAAAATAAGAAGTTTAATTGATTTTAAGAAATTCTTTCCCCCCAAATGCTGCAAGTTAAGCACTAACTGGAAAGGATGTAGAAGAGATCTTAGTACCTGACTTTTATGTAGTCTGACTCAGAAAAACCCTTCATGTCTAAGATGCTCCAACCGCATTACCCTGATGTTCACAAAAAATGGAATTCTGGGTAACCCTACATAATCATTTTTAGAAGGGGAACCTGGCCAGAATGCGCCCTAAGTTTTTGTGTTCAAAGGCCTACATGTTGGGCCTGTAATAAGAAACCAGAGGAGTAATTATGGGCACCAGGAGAAGACGGAGGAACACCCAGACTTCCAAGCCAGTTCTCTGTGGGCTGTAGGCAAGTTTAGCGAGAGGGGCAAGCAGCCACCTTCATGATAGAGGTTTTTGTCTGATCCAGCTCTGAATGAGTCAGGCTTAAAATAATCTCTTATATCATTTAACAGAACAATACATCTCTTTCTTTCCACTGCAGCTGCTTAGAGATCAGCCTCATGCATATGTGGGGAGACTGCCTGAGAACACAATTTAGAACCAGTATCTTGAGACATTGTGTTGGTTATGGGAACACAACCGATTACTCTGTGAAGAGGCTACCTCTACACCAGGGAGCTGTTAATTAGCTGCACTGGTTGGTTGAACCTAAGCTACAATACTGGGAAAGAAAGGTTTCCGCAAGTCACAGCGGTATCTTCTCCATGACATCTTCTTCCTCCTAAAGCAAGCCCCCAGTTCTCAGAAGTCCTGGGTATGAAGTTCCTCAGGGCAGTGAAATCAGTAATAACTGGCATTTCCTAAGCACCTACCATGGGCCAGCCACGCTGCTGGGTGCTTTTCACACATCTCATTTCATTCTCTCAATAATTTCTGATAATGTTCTTAGTCTTACCTGCACTTCCTGATATGAAAACAGAGTTTCAGGGGAAGCCGGGATGGCTCAGTGGGTTAAGTGCTCACTTTGCAGCCCCAGGGACCGAGGATCGAATCCCAGCCCCTGGCCCATGCAGACCCATATGCTGAACTGGGGAGTGCCCCCAGTTCAGTTCTCACCGGGGTGAAGACCCTGGCCCAGTTCCTGGCCTGTGCAGCCCCAAGCCCACCTGTGGAATAAAACTATGTGGAAAAACCAATGATGTGCAACTATGGAGACTATTCTGGGCCTTCTCCCTTCTCTGTCTCTGTATCTCTCTCTCTCTCTGTCAAAAACAATAAAAATAAATCTTAAAAAAAACAACAATGGAGTTTCAGAGTTGTTTTCTGGTTTGCCCAAGTTCACATGGCTAGTAACAAACAGACAGAGTGATAATTCAAACTCAGGCCCCTCTCTATGAAGCCTATACCTTTAGCATCACACACACATATTATAATGAAATCCAAGCCCCAAATCATCAGAAAATGACCAGAGCCCCTAAACTCAGTTGGAAAAGGTCAGAGGGCAGATGAAAGCTTAACGCTGAACAGAGCAACATTTTCTCCATCCACTTGGTACACTAGGCAGACTAGATGTCCCGTTTTATAAGATTTATTTATTTTTATTTTTTATTGTTTTTGACAGAGAGAGATACAGAGACAGAGACAGAGAGAAGGGGGAGGGCCCAGAACAGTCTCCATAGTTGCACATCATTGGTTTTTCCACATAGTTTCATTCCACAGGTGGGCGCAGGGCTGCACAGGGCAGGAACTGGGCCGGGGTCTCAACCCAGTTAGAATAGAACTGGGGCACTTCCCAGTTCAGCATATGGGTCCGCACAGGCCGGGGCCAGGATTCGATCCTCGGTCCCCGGGGCTGCAAAGTGAGCGCCTAACCCACTGCGCCATCCCGGCTTCCCCTAGATGTCCCATTTTAAACGGGACAGAAAACAACGGTACTGTCCCATTGCAAATGGTACCTATGGTCAGCCTAGTCTCACTGGGCTAAATTCCAGGTGTCAGTAGGCTGACCAGATGTCCCATTTGAAACGGGACAGCACTGTTGTTTTCTGTCCTGTTTCAAATGGGACATCTAGTCAGCCTACAGTTAGGCAATCAATCAATGACTGTTAAGCTAAAAGGACCCAAAGGCCCTCCCACTCAGCTGTGTGTGTGCTGGGAGGCCTCAGAACAGATAACAAACACCCTCTGGCCTGCCTTCCAATTAAATTAGGAATGACAACGCTGTCCGTGTTCTTGTCTAATGGGGACAGGGCCTTGGGCAGTGCTACAAGACAGACAGACACACACACACACACACACACACACACACAGGCCGCTCTGAAGTGCACAGGACAAAGAAACTGAGAGTGAGCCCCTGGGCGTTGGTGATGATCTCAGATACAAAGTATGAAGTGAACCAATTCTGGAACCTCAGCGGATTTCAGACTGAAACGGGGGTGGGTAGTGAGCAAGCGCTTGGGACATCTGCTGACGGAGCAAACAGGGTTACCCGGTGGCTACTGGGTTTGCAGGGGAATATTCCTTTGCTGAGAGTGCACAAGTGGCCTCTCTAGGAACAAGCAGGCCAGGAAGCCGAGCCACACTCAGGCAACACAGCGGAGTTTGGGCAGTCCCTCTGCTGTGGGCAGGGGGCTGGTGTTCCCACTGTTTCTGGAGTCATCCTCAGAGAGTTTGGGATGAAGCAGAACCTGGGCCCCTCTGCTGAGAAAAATCTGGAAGGACATTTTTGATAAAGACTCAGAGGCTGCCACAGCCAAAAAGTCCGTGACAGGAGAGGACACAGGCTGGAGGAAAGGCTCACACAGTGTCCAGTTTCAGATTGAGGGGAGGGAGCAGGCAGGGAGCATGAGAGAAGAAAGAAGACATTAATGAAGGAACAACGGCCAAGGCCATACTAAAAATACTTCCCAGGCACATATTTCTCCCAGTGCATAGCAGCTCTTTCAATTAAGAATGTGTCATTTCCTGGGCTATTAAATCTGGAACGTTCCACTCTGGGACAGTAAAAGAGGGTCACTTTCTCAGTCTCCCCCAAAGCAGCAAAGAACAGGGATCAGGGGGTGTTTCCACCACTCAGCTCCCCTCTGAGCTGCTAGAGAGAAAGCTTCCCTTTAGGGTGTGTCTGTGGAAAGCCTGGGGGACCCAGCATGGCATTCTTTCTCAAGTATCCCATGTGCCCCGGCAGTCACCTTGATGGACATCACCACCTCAAGCCAGTATGGCACTGCAGGAACCAGAATTTGGGAGAAGAAGCATTAGTAGCCACTTTGGCTTGGCAACTACAACAAAAGTCACTGACCTTAAACATCTCATAAAGCCAAAGTCACACAGCAAAGTCTCCCTAACTAGATGCTAAGAAACGTAAACGGAAATCACGGTGCCTTTCAGTGCTAGGCACAGGGCCCTGCACGCAGTGGGTGCCCAATGATGCCTGGCTCTCCACACCATCCGCCTGCAGCCTCCACTCTCCCCGGGGCAAACCCGCCTCTGCCGCCATCCCCAGATCAGAACCTGTTCTTACAGACACATGTTGATATGCGCATGACCGTCTCTTCTTTCTATTTCCACTGGCCACTCTGCAGGGGGAGGGGGAAGCAAACACCGCTTCACCAAAGCTGCATCATGAGTTACCTTTCTGCCTTGCTCGGATTAGATGATGAATACAAGAAGCAACCACAAAGTGCAAATCCTAAAGAATTTCTCCGCAGGCAGCAGGGTTGTCAGGGAAGGAGTATGATCGATCACTCAGAAGATGACAACCACCACAGAAATTAGGACAATAATAACATAAGTCTCAGGGAATAATGGAGTAGTGTGTACCAGACACAGTACTGAGCATTTACGGGTTACTTCTTATTTTTACAACAACCCTACAAGGCAGGTGGTAGTACCTTCTTTCTAGAGATGAGGCAAATGTACACAGAAAGAAGTGTGCTAAAGCACTTTTCCCCCTGGGCTAGTCGTCCCACCTCCTTTCATCTGCCCCGACCACCTGGCCTGGAGAACGCCTGGGCCTACTTACACTCTGCCATTTGTCTCTGGTCCACTGGCTGCCGTCTTTGACTCCAAGGCGCTGTTAAAGTTGGAAATGTTCTCAGAGGAGTAGAGGCCAGAGGGGTTGTTGTACTGGTTTGTGATGACCCGGGGGGCAGAGCTGGAGGCAGGTGAGGCAGTGAAGGGCATGGCACTCCGATTGTGGGCACTTCCTATGTGCAGGACCTCCTGCAGGAAGAGATCAGAGGACAACTCAAGCGGGGGTGTCCAGCATCTACCCCTCAGTGGACAGTGCAGACCAAGCACCAGGGAGAGAGGGAGGAGTCCTATTGAGCTACAATGACCCTGGCTCAATACCAAACTTTAACTGAAGGGCTCAGACATACCCACTAGACAACGACTAGGAAGTCTCACAGGATGGACCCATGTTCACACCAGTCCTGCCTTCTGGTGCTTCCCTGAGGCCCAGTGATGCCTGATCTGCCAGGTGACCCTGGGCAGGACACTCTTGAGTGCCTTGGGCTGTCAGTATCTAAACTGGAACTAAAACATCCTTTCAGGGCACATTCCAGGCGGATTAGGGCACCAGGAAGAGAACAGGCCCTCACCTCTGTCAGTGCAGAGCAGATGATAAAAGGTGGAGACAAAGCCCCCAAAGGGAGAGGGTTAGACAAACAAAATAAGAGGGTGAGGCAGCTTCTGACTAGGCAGATATGGCCCCAGCACTCCGCCCGAAGGGGGCGAAAGGGAATTCAGGATCTGTTGTTGTTCCTGGGAGAAGGACAAAGCTCATCAGGTGGAAGGCAGGGGATACCTGTTACAGGGG
>PVKE010036568.1:0-16345 GCA_004027555.1 Craseonycteris thonglongyai | reverse complement strand
CCTTGGTCCCCGGTGCTGCAAAGTGAGCGCTTAACCCACTGAGCCATCCTGGCTTCCCCAAGTATTTTTAAAAATAGGTAATGTGTAGTTCTTTATTTGAGATAGAAAAAGATAGCCTCTTAACTCTTTTTTGCTTGGCTAATACAAGAGCACGTGTGAAGACTGGCTTGAAGGGAGGGCCAGCAAAGCTGGTGGGTCTTCTTCCCCAGGTCCTCCTGAACTCCTTTGGTATCATGTTCTCCCTTGGGGATCTTCATTTGGTGTGGCCTCCTGTCAGGGCCTAAGGGTGATTCCTAGGCTTTGATGACTAATACCAGCCATTACCCAACGCTTGCTTGCCCATACTGACATCCTGCCTTTACTCACAAACCAGAAGTTTTTTACTCACAAACCTTTCCTGCATGAAAGAATAGCTCAAGATGGATTACCCCAGAATGGAACAGGCTCAGGTAAGATGTATTCCTGGGGCAATAGGCTGTGTTATCCAGGGAGGGTAGCATAGCTCAATTTGGAAACCAAAGGCACATGCTGCAAATGACTCCTCTCAACAGGTTTCTCACAGGAGGCTGTGCAGCTCATATCAGACACCATATGGGAAAATAGGGGTGTCCCATGGCCAAGGCAGACAGGGGAGATCAATGCTTTTTCTCACAGGCTAAGGGGAACTAATTCTTCTTTGCTCCAAAGTCAAAAGGAACTAGCGCTGTCAGTGTTTGTGCAGTCTCTTGACCAACCTCAAAGCTGTTTACAAAGAAAGTTCTGGCTCCAACTCAAGTACCCAGCCTTCAGTCTAGCAAAATTATGAAGCCATTATTATTTTGCTGTATTTTTTAAAATTTCCTATAATTTTCATGAAAGAAAAATCATTTTTAAGCCTAGTTAATGTGTATGCTTACCCTTATTTTCAGTTATACTGCATAATGCATTTTCTACTGTTGAATATATATATGTAAGTACTTTTCCATCTTGGCAGTCTTCATGGTTATCAATTTAAAGGTCCAGGCAGTTGTGGAATCAATTTCTCAGACATAATTTTTAGTTTCCGTATACAATGTTACAATGAATGTGTAGTTTCTACATTTGAAAAATGGAGATAAAAGTACTTACCCTACCTCATAGGGTCTCTGTGATGATGAAATGAGTTTAAGAAAATATAACAAGTACTTAGCACAATAGTTGGTACATAGTAATTACCAAGTAAATCAACAGTACTTTTGTTTTATTTTATCCACCCCAGTAGTTTTTGTTAATCCTACAACTGTTTGATTCTGCTGAATTAATTCCCTAAGATAAATCATGGGGGTGAGAGTACTAGATAAAATGAACAGAACCTTTTCATTTCCTCAGATTTCCTGTTAAGTAGTACTTTATTTGGTTAAAACTTACATGATATCAATTTAAAGAAAAACCCACTGTAATGTGGCACAGATATACTATCACTAATTTTTAAATTTCTTTAGATTTTTGGGTAGCTTCAGAGTCCAAACAATTAAACTAAACTTACATAGTTTTAAAATAATAGGCCCCAAGCTATTTTTAGGATTCCTGATACATAAAGCCATACTGTTTTGCCTATGCCTTTAACCTCCTTTTGACAAGTTTTGCAATCTGCTCTATCTTTACCTTGATCGAAATCCTCCAGTAATTCCTCATCGCAGGATGAAAAGGTAATGTGTCCTTAGAAGTACCTAAAGGTTCTAGCAGACATCCTCCCCCAAATTTCTTGTTGCTGTTACCCGGCCCCTCACTGGGGCCCAGATACACTGACCCCGAAAAACACCAAACTCAGATTCAGAGACTTTGTGCTTGCAGGCCGTCAGACTGGAATGCCTCGCCTCAAGGTATCCACAATGCCCTGCCATTCACCTTTTTCAAGTCTTCTCTCATTTTTTTCAGTGAGACCTCTGAAATGAAACCACTTTCCTGTTTTTTTCCTTTCCCCCTTAGAGCCCATATCACCATCACCATGACACTGAATTTACTTGTTTACAGTTTTTCTCTACCTGAATGTTAGATACTCACTGCTATGCTATCTATATCCATAGAATTTAAGAACAATGCCTGGCACACAGTGGGCGCTCAGTAAATACTCGAACTTGTTGAATGGATGACCTAATCTGTAAAAACGAGGTTATCGATCACCCACCAATAAAAGGTGAAACTATGCATCTTCTTAACTGTGTCCAGAGAAGCTCAGATCTCCTCCGGGCATGTACTCACTTTGCAGGAGCCGGTGACAGCGGCGTCTGGGTCTCCTTCTTCATGAACCAGATCGAATAGCTGGAAGCCGGCGTCGCTGGCGGCTTCGGAGTTCCCTGGCGTGTCCTCAGACTCCAGACCACCCGAGGAAATCCCCGAGGATCGGCGACTAGAAATTACCCTGTAGCGGCCCTCCTGCCGGATCTCCCGAGCCGACGCGCGGAGGTCGCGGCGGATACGCTGCTGGCTGCCCCATGATGGGCGCAGGGCGGCCCGCACGAGCGGCTGAACTGGCTCCTCCTGGAGGATCGTAGGGGAGGGAAGCCGGTGTAAGCAGGGGTTCGTGCGGAGTCAAGGACAGTTTCTTCCCGGGTGCGCCCTAAGATCCCCTCCACACCAGCTCCATTCCCGCTCAATACCTGGGAGCACACAGTGGCCACCAACTGGAAGACATTATTCTCTGCTGCTCTCTTCAGACCCTCGGGGGGCGTCTTTTGGGCCGCCGACTGGACTGCATCGTTCCGGAGGCGTTTACAGGCGAGGACAAGCGCTTCGGCCGGCTCCGCGCTGCGCTGCCGCTTTACGCGGAGGACAGCTGTCCTGCCGGCCTCCATAGCAGACGTCGCGGAGCACTGTGGGGAGCGCGTGGGGTGAGACGGGAGAGCCCTTAGGTTCCGCTTCCGGGTTCCGCTTCCGGGCCCCGCCCCCGGCACGCTGAGCCCGCGCTGGGAGGGCCGGCCCCTTCACGCCAGCCGCGGCCATGTGGCAGTGGTGGCAGAAGTGAACTGAGTGGTACCCGCGGTGGCTGAGGTGCTGTGCGGGTTGGGAAGGTGGGGTCGTGGTTGGAATCCTGGGTGCAGCCAGCATCCTGCCCTCAGCCCCAGGGTTTGGCGGCGGGGCCTGGCGTGAGTATGCCCGGGCGCCGGGGTACGCATCTCTTTAGGACCTGTCTGGAATCCGCATGGGGAGGCTCCGAGCGCGAGGGCCGGCAGGAGAGCGGAGTTCCAGGCAGGCCTGAGCTCGGCTGTCCTGTCTGGTGGTTGCCTCTTGCTGGGCCCGTGGTGGAGTACCTCCACGGTTAGGTGGATCCTAGGACGTAGCTGGCACCTCCCCTCAACTGCAGAGACCTGTACCATAATAATAGTAAGCTCCAAACATTGCACACCAGCCACCGTTCTCTGATTAAGGGAACTGCTGATAGGCTCGCCTTTCCCAGTCACTGTGTTCAGAGTATGAAGCTGGAAACCCGTTTATTTGGTACACACTAGCCAGAGCGGCCCTGTAAAAGTGTACAGCTAAGGTGGAGATTCTTCTGTTTAAAAACGCTTCCGTTTAGAACAAGCTGGTACAGTTCAGGGCCTGAGGGCCTCAACTGGCCCAGGATGGCTTTGAATACAGCCCAACACAAATTTGTAAACTTTCTTAAAACATGAGAATATTTTTGTGATTTTTTAAAAACTCATCAGCTATTGTTAGTGTTAGTGTATTTTATGTGTCCCAAGAAAATTCTTCCCAGTGTGGCCCAGGAAAACCTAAAGATTGGGCACACCTGATTTAGAACAAAATCTAAACACCTTTCAAAGCCCTTGTGGCCCAGTGTGATTTACGGAAGCTGATCCTTAATATATCATTTCTTCTGCTCAGACTGCTTCGGTCACTCAGGCTTTTGTCAGTTTTTTCTTAGGCAGCTAGTTCTTTCCACTTTTTCTTGGAATAGTTGGGGAAGGATTCCTGAACTATAAGTATTAATTTTCCCCAACTTTTAACCTTACTTATCTTGCAGGTCTTAAATGCTTCCTTCCTCAGAGTCCACACCTTGTTACTCTCTTTCATAAGCATCTTGCGAGTTTCCTTTCTTGCACTGTAGTCTGTAATTATTTACATTTGGTCTCTCTCTCCCATTAGAGACTAATACCTATGAGGCCAAGGACCTCCTCTAGTTTATAGTTGTCCAGTCCCTAACCGCAGTGCCTGGCACATCGAAGGTACTTAGTAAATTTTGAATTGAGTGAACCAAATATCTGCTTTGTAATCTGACTAGTAATGCAATTAGAGCTTGGCATGGTGTTTTCCATTCTGGAGACCAAGTTCACATTTCTTGGAGAATGAGGAGGGGGTCAGAAAAGCTCCTGAATCTGTGGGCTGCTTCTGGGAAAGGACAAGTCATAATAATAGATGAAGGAATTAATCCATAGAATGTGTAGTGCTCACCCAGAGAGGTTACAGGTCATCGTTCCCCTACTCAAGCATTCATTTGGATTTATAGAAAACCAATGACTTCTCTACAGTTCTGAAAAGTCACTGATCCTACTTAGGCCTCAGGAACATCACAGACAAAAGAAACACTACAGATTAAAGTTCTTTACTATACTCTTAACTTTTAAATGATTTCAGAATTGATTTCACATGGACTGTAATATAAGAGTTTCTGGACCCTCTATGGTATGAACCCTACCAACATTTTTTACTTAGTCAGTTTCACTTAAGCTAAATGGATTTATTCACTGACTATCTAAACATTTTTAATTTGATGAATGCCCTCCCCATGCCCACCTAAATCCTACCCATCTTTTAGGCCTTCTCTGAACATTCAACAAGATGTGGTCATTTCTTTCTACTACGGCATTTGTGGGACACATTTTTCTAAAGCACATTACAGGTTCTGGTAGTTCTAGATGTTCTGTCTTTAAAAGAAATATGAACATATGAGATGTACAGAGTTGATTCCAGCAATACTTTTCAAACTAGGTTATAACCCATTGGTGAGTTATAGCATCAATTTAGTGGGTCATGATCAGCAATTAAGTAAAATTGAAATAGGATAAAATATGTCAGAGGACCTTTCCCTTAGGAAGGCTAAATAAGTATTGTTTTGTGAAACTTTTAAAGTTATTCTGTGTGTGTGTGTGTGTGTATACATGTATTACTTCTCTGTAAAGCGTGTTTCTTACTGAGGTTGTCAGAAAGTTTGAGAGCCACTAGTAGTAGCGTTTTACCAAAAGACAAATTGACTGCTTTGAAGGAGGCCAGTGACTGCCTGAGTCTTTTCAGAAAAGACTGTTTCTCATCTTGTATAAGAATTCCATGTTTACTTAGTCACGATAATTTCAAAAGAAAGTCAATAACTTTGGCCAATAAAATGCCTCAGGAATGTTTAGGGGACCTCCTCCACAAAAAATAAGCAAGTTTTCTAAAGATGGATCAGTGTTTAATAAGAAATGAAGCGGAGTTGGGACATTTGCTCTTGTCTCAATGGTAAGAGGGAGGGCATTGGGAGAGCCCATACCAGTTGAGAAGTGCCTTCAGACTTTGAGCTGTGGTATTCCTCTCTCTCAGAAGAATTCCTTGGAAAAACCCATACAAGACATTTTATCTATCTGGTGACATTTTAATTATTTGAAACAAAATTTTTAAAGGAAGAAAAGTTTTTTAAAATTGCTTTTACAATTTAATATTGAGTAGATAAGATGTAATCATAAAAAATAGCAGGGCATAAAGAATGACAATATTATGAACACTTGTATTCCCACCATCCAGTTTTAGAAAAA
This sequence comes from Craseonycteris thonglongyai, assembly GCA_004027555.1. NCBI lineage: Eukaryota > Metazoa > Chordata > Mammalia > Chiroptera > Craseonycteridae > Craseonycteris > Craseonycteris thonglongyai. The sequence continues at coordinate 10,598 of PVKE010036568.1, read as the reverse complement.
GGACAGTATTACTTTGAAGTCCCCTCTGTGGTCCCTTGATACCATCCTTTTCCCTTCCCTCTTTGAGGTAACCACTATCCTATTCTCTCCTATGGTTTTTAGTATGATCCCTGACAATTGTGTTCTGTTTTGCATCATTATAAATTTTATATAACATTATGCAATCCTTTTTTTTTTTTTTTAAGATGTATTTATTGTTTTTGACAGAGAGAGAGAGAGATACAGTCAGAGACAGAGAGAAGGGGGCGGGCCCAGAACAGTCTTCATAGTTGCACATCATTGGTTTTTCCACATAGTTTTACTCCACAGGTGGGCGGGGCTCTTGCCCTGGTGAGAACTGAACTGGGGACACTCCCCAGTTCAGCATATGGGTCCACACGGGTCGGGGCCGGGATTCGATCCTCTGTCCCCAGGGCTGCAAAGTGAGTGCCTAACCCACTGAGCCATCCCGGCTTCCCACATTATGTACCGGTAATCTTATATGTGTTCTGTGATTTGCTCTTTTTTCCGACTCAATATTATTATATTCCTGGGATTATCCACGTTTGTTATAGCTGTGACTTATTTGTTTAGATAAAGATTTTCCTAATTTGAATTGCTCTATCCTTGTTATTTTTTCTTTTAAAGATTTATTTTTATTGTTTTTGACAGAGACAGACACAGACAGAGAGAAGGGGGAGGGCCCAGAGCAGTCTCCATAGTTGACAGCATTAGTTTTCCACATAGTTTCACTCCACAGGTGGGTACGGGGCTGCGCAGGGCAGGAACTGGGCCTGGAGCTTCCTGCATGAGCCCCGGCAAGAACTGAACTGGGGACACACCCCAGTTCAGCATATGGGTCCGCATGGCCTGGGCCCGGGATTCGATCCTTGGTCTCCGGGGGCTGCAAAGCAAGCACTTAACCCGCTGAGTCATCCCAGCTCCCCCAATTTTTCCTAATGAAGTGTTTAGTATCCTACCACCACCCTAGCCTCTCTGTTCTCCTTTCCTACTAGCCCTTCTGCTTTACTTCCTTTCTCACCTGCCTTTACCTGAGGCTGCACCCAAGTATCCCTGTGAGGCTCGTTTGACCCTGAAGTTTCCAGATAGCTTTATTAACTTACAGATTATAGATGTTGATGTTATATGTGGACTAGAACACCAAATAACTCTTGCAACACTGATTAACCAACTATATTTTTTGGCATTGACATTTTTGTCACATTTTTCCTTTTGTTTTAACATTTTTTTCCTTTATATTCTTGGGCATTATGATGTGAATAGATTTCTGATGATCTGACCTGTCCATAAAACATGAGCTGGCAAGGCTGCTTTTCTCTGCTAAAACTGAGCTGCTGATTAGCACCATGAAGGTCTTCTGTGGGCGAGCCAATCCGATCACAGGATCTGTGGAGTGGATGGAGGAGGATGAGCACTATGATTATCACCAGGAGATTGCCAGGTAATAGCGTTTCTTCACAGTTGACTGAAGCTGGGTGGGGCACTTGATCTCAAAGTTGATGCCCTAGAATCCAATCTGAGTGTGGAATAGGCTATCACCCAGTGCTTCTGATTAATGCAGGGGTTGGTTACAAGCAAATGTGCTCAGCTAGGTAGGTTTGTATAGGAGTTAGGCTGAGTCACGCCTGTGTGGGAAGTCAGACATCCTGTAGCTGTCTTACCAGAGGATCTGTCTAGTGGAGCAAAGAGAACCCCAAGTTCAGTAGTAGTAGTAGAGTTTATGAAAATTAATCATTGTGTCACTGAAATGTTGACACATTTCTCATATGGTTAAATTCTCTTGAAAAAGTGGAAAATGCATTTTGCTTTGTTTTTTTCTTTAAAAGTATTTAAGTGAGTTACTGTTGTTTAGCAGTCATTAAATGTATGCAATATGTCAGCATTGTTCTAGGGCTGTGAATATGAAAATGCGGATAGACTAGGGTTTTCATCCTTCAGGAGCAGGCAGTTCTGTGGAAGAGACAGACATATACAGAGTTACAATGCAGTGATATAAAGGACCAGTGAAAATCAGCACAAAAGTTCATGGAAGCAGCAAGAACCAGTTGGCCTGAGAGGTGGTATTTGAGTGATTTTCCAAATCTAAATGGAGCAGAAGGTTATTACATGTAAACTTCCATATGAGTTAGTTTAAGGAGTGGCTGGAAGTTTGATGTGTAGAAGTAGGGCTGTGGTGAGAGAGGATGCTCTAAAGATAGGCAGGGGTCTGTTTGTAAAGGGTGGTAGCAGAATACTGGAAGAGGACTGTGAGTATATGTCCAGGCCCTGACACTTCTTAACTCTGTGACTTTGGCCAAGCTACTTAATTTCTCTGAATCTCAATATAATAATATATTCCACAGTATAGTATACATCTCATCATACTACCCTTAGGATTGTTTGATGATTGAATGAAATACAATGTCTGATACAGAATAATGGCTCAAAATTATTTCTCTCTAAAATTTTGGACATTATTTTCTGAGTGATTGAGATGTTAAAATGGAGAAAAATGAGTAGGTTACATTTTGGAGCACTCATTGGGAACAGTCTGAAAAGTGGGTTGGAGGGAGCAGAGAATCTTCATAGATATTGCAACCTCCAAGCAGAAGCAGTAGAGAGAGAGAGAGGAGAAGACAGCTTAGAGGGAGATTGAGTTTGATAACTCTTTGGATGAAGTGATGGAAGAAGAGAGAAAACTCAAGAAGCACCAAGCTTTCTGGTTAGAATGACTAGGTAGATGGAGCTGTTTCCTGAGAGGGAGAACACAGAAGGAATTGGTGTTTGGGAGTAGGGGGGAAATGATGGAAAGTAGGTGTTTGGATTTCCAATAGAGATGCCACTGGGCAGATATGTGACTCTTGAGACAATTTGTAGTTGTTAGTGAGAGTTGAAAGGGAGGCTTTCAGAAAGGGTGTGGACTGAGAAAGTAGAGGGCTGAAGAGGGAGTCCTGGAATAGCTGAGGAGGCAGGAAAACCAGGAGGAAATGACCAGAGTATAGAAAGGAGGAGAGCAGTTCAAAAAGAGGGAGTGTCCAGCAGGGTCAAAGAAGTCCTAGATGTTAGCAGTTGGAGTGAGCTGGTGGTACTTAGGGAGAGTGTTATCATTGAAGTGGTAGAGAGTGAGTGGGTGATGAGGCAGGGAAGATAAAGAGTGAAAAAGCCTTTTAAAAAGTGGAGGAAAGGGGATGCCAGGATAGCTCAGCAAGTTGAGTGCTTGCCTTGCAACCATGAAGTCCAGGGATCAAATCCTGGCCCTTGCCCCTGCAAACCCACATGCTGAATTGTGGAGCAACTGGTAATCACCATGACTTGGTGGCAAAGGTTCTCGCCTCCCATGTGGTTCCCCCGCTATGTGGCCCCACATCTACGTGTGTAATGAAACTATGTCACAGTTGATGATGTACAGCCATGGAGACTGCTCTGGGTTCTCTCTGCTTCTCTCTCTCTCTCTCTCTCTCCTTCTCTCAAATAATAAAATAAATCTTAAAAAGAAAAAGTGGAGGAAGGTAGAAAGGCCCATATTTCAACTAAATATTTGTAGTGCGTTGAGATGTAAAAGCTTTGGTGTGCCATAAAAGAACCCTATTCTTTTAGTGCAGTGCTTCTCAAAGTGCAGAGTATGGATTGCCTGTGTCACAGTTACCTTGAGTACCAGATCAAGTGCAGATTTCCAGATGTGCAGCCGATCATCTGGATCAGAATCTTTTTGTGTATATCCTGGGAATCTGCCTTTAAAATAAGTTCTGCAGTGATGCTGATGTTAACCCAAAGCTGGAAGTTCTCTATTTAGAGTACCTTAGCTTTCACCTGGGACACTCAGAAAGCACTTTTGGCTGGGCCTGCTGAGCTGCAGGCTCATACCATGCTAGAGGTTTTCAAGTTTGTAAATTACTATGGTAGAAGATATGGATAAGCAACTTTCCTCCCTTTAACACTATAATTTGGTGAGCTTTTAGTTTTCCTGATGACATAAGGGAAAATGCTAGGCATGATACCCCTCACGTATACAACAGGTATATACTTTCCCTTCCCACAGTTTCTCTCCCTAGTGTTATATCTGTGATTATCTTAATGTACGATTATGTAATGTATTGGATATGATCTGAGTGGTTCTGAGGGAAAAAATACATGATGTGCAACATGATTAGTATGCTAATGGCTTTGGAATTACTCTTAACAGGGCTAACTACCAAAGCATTCTTGGGTCTGAGGTTCTTTGCTGAAAATAAACATCTGTCTGAAATTTTTTCTGCAGCATCACAGAATAACAGTATATAACTTAGTTTAAAATCGGCCTGGATATTTGTTGCATCTGATGTAGGAATGCATTTATATATGTGAAATCACTCATGTTGATGTATATCATTATTAGCAGAAGTTTCTGACCTGTCCTGTTTGTTTGTTTGTTTGTTTTTTGTCTTTTTTAGATCGTCTTATGCTGATATGCTGCATGACAAAGACAGAGTAAGTGTAAAGGGAAACTGTTATCTTGATGTGGGGTTTTGAAACCTTGGATAATAAGAAGGTTAAAAACTCCCCTTGGGGGAAGCTAGGATGGCTCAGCGGGTTAAGCGCTTGCTTTGAAGCCCCAGGGACCGAGGATCGGATCCCGGCCCTGGCCCATGTGGACCCATATGCTGAACTGGGGTGTGCCCCCAGTTCAGTTCTTGCCAGAGCCTATGTGGGAGCTCCTGGCCCAGTTCCTGCCCTGCGCAGCCCCAAGCCCACCTGTGGAGTGAAACCATATGGAAAACTAATGCTGTCAACTATGGCGACTGCTCTGAGTCCTCCCCCTTCTCTCTGTCTCTCTCTGTCTATGTCTCTCTGTCTGTCAAAATCAATAAATCTTAAAAAAAAAAAAAAAAAAAAAGAAACTCCCCTTGGAGGCACAATGTTAGAATAATGCTGAGAAGCCATTGTGACGTAGTGGTTGGGAAATCAGCCATAAGGGTGGTCCTACTTTTTGCTCTGCTTTTGACTTGAATGTGACCTTGGAGAAAACGTGGGACTTCTGTGGACCTTATTTATTAGGATTTAAAATGAACAGGATGTTGGGGAAGCCAGGATGGCTCTGCGGGTTAAACGCTTGCTTTGCAGCCCCAGGGAGCAAAGATTGAGTCCCAACCCTGGCTTGCGTGGACCCACATGCTGAACTGGGGTGTGCTTCCCATGAGGGAGGCCCCCAGCTTGGTTCATGGCCTGCGTGGCTCCCGCCCACCTATGTGGAACAAAACTATGTGGAAAACTGATGATGTACAACTATGGAGACTGCTCTGGGCCCTCTCCCTTCTCTCTGTCTCTGTCAAAAACAATTAAAAAAAAAAAATGAACAGGATGTACTAGCTGATCCTCCTTTAGATAAGAATTCTCTAGTTACGTGATGTTTTACATAGTATAGGCAGTTTGTAATCTAAAAATAAAATCTCTAGGTCACTGCAGACTGTATTTTGTAAAGGACATTTGGCTTTTATTGCAGAATTACATTTCAGCTTTCCTCTTTCATTTCTCTTTTATCTGAGTTTTCTTTTATCTGAGTTATGTACCTGTGCAGTTCTGGTCTTATGATGTTAGCAACCCAGAATTTCCTGGTCTACCAGAGTTCTTGACCATCTCATTCAGATAGTTTGAAAGCTAGGAGGATTAAAGGAGAAGGATCAGGGACTATGGTAGGGTTGGTCATGAGGCTATGTTGTCTCCTTCACCCAGCCTTGGTTAACTACTCAGCTTACCTACTTCTTGGAAACTCCGTGACAGAATGAACTTTTTAATTATCATTGGTGTGTATGCTACACTAAACATACTATGTGCCTCCCTAATTTTCATCAAATATCTGAGTGCCTTTGATGAATTGTTGGGGAATTATAGAATGTGAAACATTGTTCTTGGCTTTTTTTTTTTTTTTTAAGATTTATTTATTGTTTTTGACAGAGAGATTCAGAGACAGAGACAGAGAGAAGGGGGAGGGCCCAGAACAGTCTCCATAGTTGCACATCATCGGTTTTTCCACATAGTTTCATTCCACAGGTGGGCGCGGGGCTGCACAGGGCAGGAACTGGGCCGGGGTCTCGCCCCAGTGAGAACTGAACTGGGGGCACTCCCCAGTTCGGGTCTCGCCCCGGTGAGAACTGAACTGGGGGCACTCCCCAGTTCAGCATATGGGTCAGCACAGCCGGGGCCGGGATTCGATCCTCGGTTCCTGGGGCTGCAAAGTGAGCGCCTAACCCACTGAGCCATCCCGGTTTTCCCATGTTCTTGGCTTTTGACTACTTCTTTCTAGCTTAATGTTCTTGGCTTCTTATTGGACTTTTGGAACTGTGAGCTTCTCTGGTTTTAGTGTCATCTTAAAAAATGACACTAGCTTCCAGGGTATTTGGCCAAATGGCATTGCCATTCATCTAAGCAGCTAAGCCAGGAAGGTGGTGCCTTTTCCCTCAATTGAACCTGCAGTCATCAAATTCTATGGATCTTTCAACCCCACTGCCAACTTAGCCCTCATTTACTGGTGTTGGGCCCTCTTTTCCATCCTTTACATGGCAGCATAAGAGATCTGTCTGAAGTGCCAGTCTGCCCATGTTATTAGTCGTCGTCTTAAAACTCTTTAGTGCCTCTCGCTGCTTTCAAGGTAAAATCCAAACTCTGGCAGAACATTTATAACTTCACTATTTAACCCTTTAACTTTTGCTTTCCTCTCCCCAATTCTGCACTCGAAATGGGATCAGAACCTGCTGATGAATGGCAAAGCCAAGATAAACATATTTGTCTATACTTTTGCATGGTGTTTGACATTTTGTTGTTGTTTTAGGATGTTTCCATTATTCCATAAAATTATCTCATGCTGCTTTTGAGTCAATCCCAGTGCCCACCCCAGCCCCAGGCAACCACTGATCAGCTTTCTATCTCTATAGTTTTTCCTTTTCTACAAATTTCACATAAACAAAATCCTATGATTTATATCTTATATCTGTCTGTTTTTCTTCATTCATCATGTTTTTGAGGTTCGTTTATGTTGAGTATGGATCAGTATTCATGTCTTTATGTTGCTGAGTAATATTCCACTATATGGATATACAGTGGATACCTTGGAATTTGAACTTAATCCGGCCCAGAACCCTGTTCAAGTTCCAAAACATTTGAGTTCCAAGATGAGTGGGCATTCAGATAAAGCTACAGACATACAGTTGATACGTTCCACGCAAATAGCCTATTGGCATTCGGATTCTAAACAGCGTTTGGATTTCAAGGCGAAATTTACTTGATTTTTTTTGTTTCGGATTCCAAGTTCGAGTTTTGAGGCATTCAAATTCCAAGTTATCACTGCATTTTGTTTATCCATTTACCAGTTGATGGACATTTGGATTGTTTCCAGTTTTTGGCTATTTTGAATTTTGAATAGTCCTGTTGTAAACATACAGGTCTGTGTGAACACATGTTCTCATTTCTTTCTGGTATATATATAAGTGTAGAATCTTCAGGTCTGTGTGTTAAGTGTATGTTTAACTTTGTAGGTTGTTTTTTTTTAAGATTTGTTGTTTGAGAGCAGGTGAGAGAAGAGAGAAGCAAGAAGGGTCCATAGCAGCCTCCTTAGTTGTACATCATTAGTTGTGACATGGTTTCATTCCACACAGGTGGATGTGGGGCCACACAGGGCAGGAACCAAACCGGGGGTGTTTCCCACATGGGAAGTGAGCACTTTCACCAGTGATCCATCTTAGCAGTTATTAGTTGTGCCATAGTCAGCATGTAGGTTTGTATAAGCTGGGGCTTGGAATCGAACCCTGGACCTTGAGATTGTGAAGCTAGCGCTCAATAGCTGAGCTGTCCTGGTATCCCCTAACTTTGAGTTTTAATTTTCATTTTTCTAATAACTATTGATTTCAAACATCTTTTCATGTGCTTATTTGCTATATGTATATCTTCTTTGGTGTTGTCTAGAATTATGGGCATAGGCGTGACTTTTTTTTTTTTTAATATATTTTTATTTATTTCTTTATTTTGACAGAGGGGAGAGAGAGGGAGAGACACAGAGACAGAGAGAGAACTGAACTAGGGGAGCTTCCAGTTCAGCATATGGTTCTGCACGGGCCGGGGCCGGGATTCGATCCTCGGTCCCCGGAGCTGCAAAGTGAGCGCCCAACCCACTGAGCCATCCCAGCTTCCCCGACGTGACTCTTGATAGACACTGCCACTGCCAAATTGCCTTTTAAAATGGCTCTGATTTCATTGTAGTATCTTCAAAATTGGATAATTAAAAAGTATAGCTAACTTAATGGATGTCATTAATTTGAAGGGGATACCAACCTTGGTTTACTGTTCATAGTGTTGCTTATCAGGGTTCTCAGGTGATGGCTGGTTTGAAACTCCTAGGCCAGCGCCCAGTCCCACTCCTGTTAACTCAGAGCCACAGATAAAAGGGTACAAGGGGGAAATAGTGCCGCCTGCTTTGGGGGATATAGTATTTTTCCTAGTTCAACAAATTCTAGCAATTGCCATACTGAGTTTTCTAAACTCTATGTGTGTGTGTGTGGGGGGGGGGGGGGGGTAGAAAGCACATAACATAAAATGCCATACTGACTTTATCTGAGACATAAATGCACTTAAAGGATCAAATAGTTCTATAAGGCTTATTGTGAAAAATAGCCATCCCTGGTATATAATTTCTCCCAGACAAAATCTTTTTATGTTTAACCTCAGAGGCAACCTCGTTTCTTCGCCATCCCTGGTATATAATTTCTCCCAGACAAAATCTTTTTATGTTTAACCTCAGAGGCAACCTCGTTTCTTCTTTTGAGCTGTTTATTTTGTGTTTACCTTCATATCTAAATAGCTAATACCTACTGAATTTCTAGTGTGAGAGCTCAGAATTTGGTTTTCATTCACTTCCAATTTGTTCCCCTTTCCTCCCAATACTTTTATAATTTTTGCTAAATCATTATTCAGTGTTTCAGTAGAGAAGTCACTTCAATTTTTTGTGCCTCTGGTTTCTTACCTATAAAATAGGGATAACAATAGTACCTCCTATTAAAAGGTTGTTATGAGGTAAACTCTGTGTAAGTGTGTGTGTTAGTTAAAATCATGTTTATTAGGACTATATAAACACTATTCACAATTGAGCTATGTGATATGCTCTGATTACTTTTCCTTTCTTGCATAATGCTTTGTTAGTATCTTATTTTAGGTTTTGTTTTCTATTTACACATTCTTCTATGCCCAAACTTCCCCCCAATGATCTAAATGTTCTTTCAGAAGAAAGGGTCAAACAGTCAGCTATCCTGTCAGTTTATCTTCTTGGAGAATGTCTCCGGGATCATTTTGACCTCTCCAGTTTGGACCTGGTGCTCTCTAGACCTGCTGTGTATCTGTTAGCCTGGGATTCTTATTTATTGTCCTATTGCAGATTTCCTTCACTTCTCTTTTTATGGTGGGCCCTCCATTTCCGGCATCCAATGTCTTCCTGTGTTGCTAATTCTCTCTCTTTGGTGAAGCACATCCTTCCTCAGTTTCCTGTGAGAGGGTTCACAGGAGGTAAGGTTTTTGAGAGACTTTACTTATTTACAAACTCCTTTTTTCTATTCTTACACTTAAGACTTAGGCTGAATATGGATTCTAGTTTGGAAATCACTTCTGTTCAGAATATTGAGGGGATGTCGGGATAACTCAGCATTGTCACAATCATGAGGTCTGGGATTCAGTTCCCCGCCCTGGTCCTCGCAAACCCACATGCCAAACTGCAGTGCAGCTGGTAGCCTCTGGGATGGCTTGTCTGCAAAAGTGCTCGCCTCCCATGTGAGAGGCCCTTGGATTGGTTCCCACCCTGTGTGGCACCACATTCACCTGTGTGGAATGAAACATGTCACAGCTGATGATGTGCAACTGTGAAGACTTCTCTGGGGCCTCCCTACCATCTCTCTTTCTCTCTTACCTTCTCTCGAAACCAGTAAAATAAATCTTTAAAAAAAATTGGGGTCGGGGGGTGGGGGTGAGCAGGATGTTGGTATAGCTCAACAGGTTGAGCACTAGCCTTGCAACCATGAGGTCTGAGGATCAAGTCCCTGCCCTGGCCCATGCAAACCCATATGCTGAACTGGAGTGTGCCTCCCATGTGGAAGGCCCCTAGTTCAGTTCCCACCCAACATGGTCCCTCATCCACTTGTGTGGAATGAAACTGTTGAAACTGGTGATGTGTAGCTACAGACTGTTCTGGGTCCTTCCCACACTGTCTGTTTGTCTCTCAAATAAAATAAATCTTAGAATTTTGACATTCCATTTTCTTATACAGTTCAGTGTTGCTAATTTGAGGTATGATACCATTCTTATTCTTAAAAAAAACCTTTTAAAATATATAATTTAAAAGAGTATAAATTCAAAAAGTAGGGCTGTCCAGAAAAATTCCAGCCATAAATGCCTCTGTTTTTCATGTCACATGGCTGTATACTTTCTGGACAGCCCTTGTATTTTTAAAGAATAATAATAAAATTAATGCTCATAGAGTTTCTACTCAGCTTAGGAAATAAAATAGAACATTACCATTACTCAGAATTCCCCGGTGTGCTTTTTTTAAAAAAAAGATTTATTTTATTAATTATTTTTTTTAAATATATTTTTATTTATTTATTTTT
>PVKE010036567.1:0-16335 GCA_004027555.1 Craseonycteris thonglongyai | reverse complement strand
AAAAAAAAAAAAATGGCAACAATTCATGTTTTTGCTAATGTCTATAGTTTTTTGTGACAGTCACATGATTAAGACCCATATACACAAATTTATCCTTTGGAAAACATGATTATTAACTAGATTTTTATTTTACATGTTAATGTTTCCAGTACACACACACACACACTTCACTGATTTGACCATCAAAATTAATTTTCCTTTTATGTATACTACCTCTTTAATTATGAATATATTATGTAAGAACACAACAGTGGAATTTATGTCCTTAAATCTCTAAATTTACACTTTGTAATAGACATTTTGGTTATTTACTGATTAACACCAATGCTGTTTGATTATTCCTGTTCACCTCATATATTAATGTGTAACAGAAATGCTGGGAATTCAAGAATTATATTTTGTGATTTACATTATATAGTAAATTAATCAATTATCACTGAAAATAAATGTAATATATATATTAATAGAATATATGTTAAAATGTCTATGAGTAAATAAACGATTATTTTTAGATAAGGATTTCCTTTCTCACCACTAAGCCTATCTTGATTCTCATGCTATCTTTCCAGTTATCTCCTTCTGATATCCTGGTTCCAACACTTCGTGGGTATTACCAAGACCTCCAACCCATTGACCTTAGATGTCCTCAGTTCCCTTCTATACCCCCACCTCACCTGTCCTCTTCCCTCTCTCACATAATTTCATTTCCATGCCTTAAACCTAAAGCTATGACATCACCCTTTTTACAACTCGCTCTAACATCTACTGCAGCAGCAGGTCCTGTCACTTCCACCTTTGAAATATACCGAGTCCAGTCACTTTCGACCACCCCCACTGCTGTCAAGATCAGGAGAGACAGCAAACCTACAGAGGCAATCTCGGCATTAGGAGCCAGTTTTCCTCGTGCTACAGATAGGCATTTGCAATTCCAAAAAGAATGCCCAAAAGCTGAATGCCCTGGAACTTGCTCAAAGCCACTCAAGGGGGTGCTAGGAGAGCTGTTGATGGGGAGGTTCCTTGCCACTTCAGAGGGTGCCCGGGGAGCCCCAGCTGCTGAGCGCAGATGTTCATCTCACATTTCAGGATCCCCGCTCTGGAAAAACTCAGAGCCAGAAAACGGTAGTTTGCATGCAGAAAATGCGCCTTGAATAGTTTTAATATTCCTGATTGTTCCTCTCCTGAACTGGTCCACCTTATAGGCAGTCTAGGAGCGTTTGGGGGCTGCAATGAGCCTATATGGTCGGTAGGTGGCGGAAGAGGGCCATATCACGTCAGTGCCGCTCCTTTTAGTCCCTTCAGTGCCCGACGTTTTTCACTCCGTGAAGTGTCCACAAAGGACCCAAGCAGCCGCTGTCACTCATGCAAGAACCCGCTGTCTCTGCTGTTTCTAGGAAGAGAGGAGCTTCATTTGGGCCCCCAGTGATTCCTTGGAAGCTTTCCTTCAGGTCTTCCGGGCTCCTCTGCAACTTCCCGGAAGCGTTATGATAATTCAGGAAGCTACGCAGCAGGAGGTTAAGTGAAAATTTTCTGCTGAGCATGACTGCCCCTTTCTTATTTCGATGGAAAAGCATCTAAGGCATTAAATCCTTTCCAAGAGGGTCCCATGAAGTCCACACAATTGTTAGTTTTTCCTGCTTTCCAAACCAGGCCTCTCTGTAGGGGAAGAAGGAAAGAAAACAAAAAACTAACAAATGAAAAAAAACACCATCTCCCCAGGCATTCTTGGTCCACCATTTAGCGGACCCCTTTCTGCCCACAGACATTGACCACAGCACGTGCCTGTTCCCAGGAAGCATATTCCGTCTAGTCTAAAGTGTTTACTCTAATACCTCCTCAAGGAAAAGCAAAACAAACAAAACTCACAGAAAAGGAGACCAGATTTGTGGTTACCAGAGATAGGTTCTGGGTGGTTGATAGTGGAAGATGGTGGTGTTGGAGGAAGGTGGTCAAAGGTACAAACTTTCAATTATGAAATAAATAGGTCCTGGGGTGTAATGTGCAACAGTTAACAATGCTGTATGCTATATATTAAAGTTCTTAAGAAAGTAAATCCTGGGGAAGCCGGGATGGCTCAGTGGGTTAAGCGCTCACTTAGCAGCCGAGGGGACCGAGGATCGAATCCCGGCCCCGGCCTGTGCGGACCCATATGCTGAACTGGAGAGTGCCTCTAGTTCAGTTCTCACCAGGGTGAGACCCCGGCCCAGTTCCTGCCCTGTGCAGCCCCACCCACCTGTGGAATGAAACTATGTGGAAAAACCAATGATGTACAACCATGGAGACTGTTCTGGGCCCTCCCCCTTCTCTCTGTCTCTGACTCTGTATCTCTCTCTCTCTCTCTGTCAAAAACAATAAATAAATCTCAAAAAAAGAAAGTAAATCCTGAAAGTTCTCATCACAGGAAAAAAACATGTGTGTGTGTGTGTGTGTGTGTGTGTGTGAGTGTGTGTGTGTGTGTCTATACGGGCTGATGGATGTTAACTAACCTTATCGTGGTAATCATTTCATTATATATGTAAGTAAAATCATGCTGTACACCTTAAACTTATACAGTGCTGTATGTCAATTAAATCTCAATAAAGCTGAGGAAAAATATTAAAGTGGAGGGGGAAAAGCAGATTATAAAAAAGCATTTTATCATGTTTCTACTTTTTAAAACATCATATCTATTCATAAAAGAAAATTCCTTAAAATGTTAACAATGGGTATTATTGGGTAGGTAGGGTAGTGGATGGTTTTGATGACTTATGCTCTTCTATAGTTAAAATTTTACAATGAACATATACAATTTATTATATATATTTTGTTTTCCTTTAAGACAAAAATTCCTCCCGGTCTTCAGCTCAGTCTCCTCAGGTTTTTACAATGCAAGACCACCGGCCGAGAGGGCGGGGCCTGTCGCGGTGGCTTCCAGGCACACTGGCCCTGGAAGCTGCCCTGGAAGCTGCCCTCGAAGCTGGGTGGTCTTAGAGACAGATCCTCCTCTGGGTGCCAAGCGGGGAACATTTGTATCAAACCCACACACCTTCTAGGGGCAAGTGTTCCTTTTCCAAGAAAGTAATCTAAATTTCAAGATGAAAGGAATAGTCTCCTAATTTGGCAAACAGTGGAGTTCAAACTTCTCTATATTGGTCAAAACGGTGTTACTTTGGCAAGATCACCACCCCCATCCCCATTCCCGCAGTTCTTTTTCAAATTGTGAATCTTTGGGCCAACTGGGGATGAGCAAGAGCTTCGAGTCTGTGCCATCTCCCTCCTTAGGGACCTGTCTGCAGTTCACAAAAACTAGACTCCCTTAACTTTGAATTGCCATCTTCTAAGGACCCCATCCTCAGTGCCCTCCTCAGCCTGTCTATGGCAGGATGAGAAGCTGGATGGTTTTCTTTTCCTGTTTACGTCATTAAAAAACCAACATGGGAGGACTGTGAGATTTGTGTAACCAGAAATCTCACACAGTTGACGGGTGTGGTCCTGATGAAGGAGCCTCATGTGTTGATAATGACCTTATGCTCCCAGCCTGGTGGCCCTGCCCAAGCACCAGCTACAGCAACAAAGAAGGGGGCCTCTTCTTTTTCAGGCCGGGGCCTACCCAGTCTGGGCCTAAGAAGACCTTCTTTCCATTAAAATGACATTTACGGAGCTGGTCATTTCAAGTAGCTGTAATTGACTCAGTCAGATGGGACCTATTCCGCAGTAAAAACTCATTGAATCCTTTTGCATGAAAAGAACTCTAGGACCAGCGTTAGTTTGCCTCTCCAACATAGGTCAAGCAAATTCTCACAAGGCTAGGCAATGAAGCAATGTTTCCAGGAGCATCAGGCCAACATTTCTCTGGAAAAAAAATACCAGTGGCCTCCCAGGCCAGGAACAAACATTCCAGTGCCCTTTGTGTGGACAGACATTATTAAGTATAAAGTTCAAATAGACATTTGGGACACAGTGACCAGAGCATTTATGATTTTTGCAACAGTGAGTTCCAGCTGCCCTCAGCCCACTGGCTGAAGTGCCCTGGAGCTCAGGTGCAACCTATGGGCCTTACAGTGCATTCTGAATAGGGTACATGCTTAATAATTATCCTTGTTATCATATCATTACTGTATACTTTTTGCAAAGTGCTTATAAAGCCAGAAAGGTTACTGTTCAATAATGCCACCCAAAAAAAGTGGCACTTGCGCCCATGCCCCCAAAGAGGACCATTTTGAATTTGATTACCATCTCAATTTACTCTTCCTATCAAGAGGACAAAAATACCAAAATTCATTTTCATCTCCCACCAGTACTTCAGGGCTGAAAAGCAACTGCAAGAAAAGGAGTGCTCAGATTAAGGAGAAAGAACAGGGCTGCAAAACTGGGCAAATAAAGGAAGAAATCCTCCCCAGAATAAAAATTCATCCTGGGATAATAGTTTGTGAAGTTCATTAGGGAAAGCAAGAACTCTTTAGGGATATAATTGCAAATATACTCGTATAGCTCTGAACTGGCAGTGCTGTACCAAAGTGAAGAATTTTCTTTGATGAGTAATTAGGAAATGTTAGCATTTATCCAAATTTAAGCCACTATAGAATAACTCTGGACATAGAGAAGGTAAGAACTGGGGCTAGAGAACATAAAAACCAAAATCAGAACAGAAGAGAGTCCATTCTTATCACCACATTCAGCTGTGGATTTTTATGAACATATAAATGAGCAACTCATGTCAGAAACTCGCAATATCGTTAACAGCTTTCATATACCGTATATAAACTGTGTGCCCATAGAACTCGGGTGTGGCATGTGGATAAAGGATGTAGGCTTTGGAAGCTCCTGACTAGGGTCTCTATCCTGGGCTCATTATTCACTGGCTGGCACACCACGTGACCTTTCTGCAAGTCACTGCAGGGAAGCTTCAGCATGGCTCTCCTCACAGAGTGCATACAATCTATCTCAACTCCTGCACCGTTTTATTTTTTTTAAGATTTATTGCTTTGAGAGAAGGTGTGTGAGAGAGAGAGAGAAGTGGGGAGGGCCCAGAGCAGTCTCCATAGTTGTACATCATTAGTTGGGACATGGTTTCGTTCCACACAGTGGATGTGGGCCTGTGCAGGGCGGGAACCAAACCGGGGCCTCTCTCACGGGAGGCGAGAACCTTCACCGCTGAGTCATCTCGTTGGCTGCCAATTGCATTGCAGTTCAGCATATGGAGTTGCACAGGACAGGGCCAGGAATTGAACCCCAGACCTACTGATTGTGAGGCAAGTGTTCAGCCACTGAGCTATCCCACATCCCCCTGCACTGGTTTTTATAGGCTCACGATTTGAAGAACCCATGTTAACGTTTATGTAACTCTACTACATGTCAGGCACTCTGCTAAGCATATACCATACATTGCTTCTTTTAAAACATGAGGAAGGTCGTATTATCCCTGTTTTACCAATGAGAAAACCAAGGTTCAAAGAGCTAGTTAACCAACTCACCCAAGGTGATGCCAGTCATTTGGATGCAGAAACTTAAACTCAAGTCTTCGTGCATGTGGCCCTGGTTCTGGTCCCTCATGTGACCTCTGGTAGAGGGACTCGAAACTGGTGGCATCTCCCAGTAGCTAAGTGAATCTCCTGTGCCCTCTGCCTGGGCACAACCCTGGGGTCCAGGGAGGTGGTCCAAATGATCTCCTGTGGCCCCGGGACCTATGCAAGGATGGAAAGCAAGCATGTAGTGTTCCCATGTGCCTATAAAACCTGTTCTTGGTAATGCTGAAGGCTTTTCTGGAGACAAGTGAGCGGCTTGTGGAGTGGAATGCTTCCCAGCACATAGCCTCAGCATCAGAGGAACTGGGGCAAATCCAAAACAACTGTTCTCTCCCCGTCTCCATCCCACATTCGCCCCCTACTCTCTCCTGACGAGACTATTTTATTTATTATTATTATTATTTTTTTTATAAGTGTCTGGGTTAAAGGATACATGTGGGTATTTTCTTTTCCCAGCTGCAGCAAGTACTGCCTGAATGTTTCACATTCTTGGGGCCCTCTGAAATGGGTCATGTCAACAATGCTGTCCTCTGAGAATATTAATCATTAGTATTCAGAAGATTCTCCTGACATGTGGTGGGATAGAAATATGACCCAGATTAGTCTTCAAAATTACAAATGTAAGATAATAATGCTGAATATTAAATTATCATTATTAGGAACTACCATTTCTCCAGGGCTTTCTATGGAACTTCAGCCAATGTGCTAAGTTTGTAATAACCATTGTCTCATTTGATCACCAAAACCAACCCGCATAAGATAGGCATTTATTAATTGTGTGACCTAGAGGAAGTGACTTGACCTCACTGGTCTGCAAGATGGAGATAATAATTGTACCTGCTTCAAAGGCTGTCATGATGACAGAACTGAATGATCCACAGAACACGGTTGCCTGGCACCTGAGACAAAGTTAAAGCTCACACCGTATGTGCTCTTGTCCCATTTCACAGATCAGGAATCTGAGCCCCTAGGAAAGTTTGCCCAAGGTTACATAGCTGAGATCCAAGCCTCCAGGTGAAATTGTTAATCACTGTTAGACTGCTTTGCTTAGTTCATTGTTGGCTTAATTAAATAAATCCCTATTTATCTTTTGTCCTTTGTCTCTATGGTGTCTGGAGATAAACTCAGTTGGGTGGAGCACAGGGCTACAGGGAGGGGCTGAGGGGCTGTGGATGAACCAGGCATGTCCATCACGGTTGTTAGAATTAAGCCACACTTGATTGTTGGAAGCTCTTGTTGGGGTGACCCTGTGTTCTGGATTTCCCGATGGGTCTTGACTTATTATAGTCTTCCTGGTGTAATTATTGAGAGTGGTCTCTCAGTCTCAAAAGGTTTTGGTTCAAATAAGCAGCTATGTGGTCACCTTGCCCACAGTGATGTCATCTTTAGTAAATAAAGGGCAGTATGTTCTCATCATCTGTTAGCTCCTGAGCCGTTAACAGATTGTCAGCAGCCATGTTCTTTATACCTGGATTTGTTCCCTACCCCTTAGTGCTGATTGCTTTAAACTTCAATCTTTTCTCCTTGTAGGGCTTCTGCATACTCCCCCAACTCTTCCAGGTTTTAGACTCTTGGTTGTGGCATGTGGATTAAGGATGTAGGCTATGGAGTTCTGTGACTGGGGTCTCTAGCCTGGGTCCACCATTCACTGGCTGGCAAACCACATCACGTTTCTGCAAGCACCAGCACCTCTCTGTAGTGTGGATCATTAGGCTAGACCTCTTGGGGTTGTTTTAAGATGGTGCTTGGTAAATCTGACCTGCCTATTAGTCACACTGTTATTATCCTTTCATGAGAACAACAAAAAGAGATGATGGGACATCCAGCAAACAAAACATGATGCCCTTTCTAGCTTCTCGGGTATCTCTGCCAGGCATCACATGAAGTGTGTCAAAGAACCCTTGGACTATGATATAGAAATCTGAGTAAATTATTTCATTCCTGTTAACAAGGCTGGAGACCAAGTTTACAAGTCAGAAGAAGCCTATGGGGATGAATTGGGAGTTGCAATGCCAGCCCCCTGGCCAGAATCTGTCAAGCTTCCTGGAATTCTACTGCCACTTTTCACACAATCTTGATGTGTTCTCAGCCTCTAAGAGTGTGCTGTTAAAATCTCAGAGCCTGGGAAGACAGGATGGCTCAGTGGGTTAAGCACTCACTTTGCAGCCCTGGGGAGCAAGGATTGAATCCTGGCCCCAGCCTGTGGGGACCCATATGCTGAACTGGGGAGTGCCCCCAGTTTAGTTCTCACCAGGGTGAGACCCTGGTCCAGTTCCTTCCCTGTGCAGCCCCACGCCCACCTGTGGAATGAAACTATGTGGAAAAAACGATGATGTGTAACTATGGAGACATGGAGACTGTTCTGGGCCCTCCCCCTTCTCTCTGTCTCTGGATCTCTCTCTCTGTCAAAAACAATAAAAATAAATCTTAAAAAAAATAAATCTCAGAGCCCCTGGGCTTGTTCCCCCCCCCCCCCCCCCCAGCTCCTCTGGGAGCCCCGATGCAGTGCCCCACGACCAGTCTTCCCCGGATGGATTTCTCTTTATGATCCCTGCTCTGCCTTGTCTCGTAGGGAGGGAGCTGCCCCCGGCTAGTTACCACGGTGGAGGCACGAAACAGTCAGTGTGACGGACAGAGGCTGGCTTGCTTTCCTATGACTCATTCTGTCTTTCGTTGGCAAGAGCACTTGAAATCTTCTTTCATACACCAACCCCTCTTCCCCATTGGAGCCCTTGGCATATGTTTAGAGCTCATCAGTTGGAGTCACAGTGATTGGCTCATGGAGACCACGTGACTTAATTTGAGCCAATGAGAAGCAGTCCTGGATTTGGGCTGGGATGATAGGGCTGAGGCACGGCTTTCTAAGAGAGTGGGGACCAGCTAGAGGCCATCCAGGATGAAGCCAACACAGAGAAAAGCAAAACTGACAAATGGAAAACACTTCCGATGACATGATTTTGGCACCTGATCTAGCTGTGCTTGAAGCCGGTCTACCCTAATTATCAAGCCAATTAAATCTTGCTTTATGCTTCTGCCATTGAAAGTTAAATTTCTGTCACTTTCAACCCAAAAAGTCCTGGTTAATGCAGCAGGGAAATATGTGATTGCTCTTGAAAGTTTACATTTTAATAATAGACATGTTTTTGGCTCAAAGAGATGCATTTGTGTGATAGAACTTTAGTCATCAGTGTCAAGCTGGGGTGGCCAGAATATTTTGAAGTGGAGTTAAAAACAAGAGAATCTTAAAATCCACCACACCAGCCACTGTCTCATTGTCTGTCACCAAGACTGGCCCAGGTCCAAGGACTGGCCGTCAGCCCACAGGAGCCCCTTGGCCAGCGTCAGTCCTGAGGCCTTGATGGCCCTGTGTGATCTCTCCATGAGAGAGCATTTCTCATCGAAATCCATTTGATGTGACTGTCCCTATAACCAGCAGGAGCAACCCCTGCACTAAGGATGAGAATTACTACATGAGAATCAGCTAAAGTGGCAGCTTGTCCCAGAAATGCCATCTTGCATCTGCCTCCATTCACTCGCCTTTCGTGTGTGGCATTCAGATAGGCAGCTAGACTTGGCAGGAAGGGGCGATTTTTCTGAAAGTTAAAACTGCTCTCTGAGCTAGTGGGGGGAGGGGGTAACAAAGATCAGGTCACATACCAGATCTACCTTCTTTTGATGAGAGTGGCTGCCCTCCTTGTTTTCTTTGAAAGATCATTTTCTGAGGGCAGAACCATTGGAATCCCAACTGCCTCTCTTGCTGGGTGGGACCCACTGAAGAACACAGGGTGGGGAACAAATCGACTCTCAGAGGACAGAAAGTCTCGATTTCACACGGACATCAGTTGCATTCATTAATGGCTCATGAGGGCGCTCAGACTCATTTTCTGATCTGTGGGGTTGTTTTAAATTGAGCTCCAGAAATAGACCCTGAGAGCAGGACTTATGTATAAGCAGTTTATTAACAGAATGCTCTTGGGCAGCCAGGGAGTGGGGCACCTGACAGAGAAGGGGAGAGCCCTGGCCAAGTACCATCTCAGGTAAAGTCCCCCTTGGCCTGATCCTAGGGAGCTCTGGTGTGTCCCCACTCAGGACAAGGGCCGGGAGCTTGTAAATACCTTTATTGGCGGTTGGGAGTCCCTGCTAACAGGCTACCGGGAGGATGGGAGGGCATAGGCCCCAGGCCCTCTGGCTGCACACTTACGAGCACAGTGACTCAGTAGATAGAGGGCAGTTAGGAGCCAAATGACATGGAGGGGTTGGGGGGAAGGAGCTCACAGATATGGTAAAAGGACCCAAGATGTCAGTACAGTGCTTCTCAAACACTCACCACACAGACGACAAAATGCAGGCTTGCTGGGCTCATGGCTTTGGGAGAATTAACCACATTTTCTATCTTTGAGAACTATCACCATCGCCTCTACTGCCAACCCTCTGCCCTCATCCTCACCACAGGCCATTTAAGCCCCCACAGCTGAGCTTCTCTGCCTCCATGGCCACAACCCAGCCACAGAGACCTGCTTGGGGACTGAGAGAACCATATTCAGTGCAGCTGTTGGCTAGACAGCGGTGGTGTGGACTGTGGAGTGAGTGAGGTCGCCATTGTGGGCAGCCAGTCTTGGACATAGGCCCAGGGAAGCAAAGAAAACCAATCTACAAAGTGACAGAGGAGTGTATAAGCAGGTGAACAGCTAATAATTATTAAGTGCTGGCTATGCACCAGGCCCTGTTCACACACGAATGAGTCATCAGATCCTCACTCCAACCCTACGGTGTAGGAACTATAACTGTTCTCATCCAAGGTCAAGGTTACTCAACTCTCAAGTGGTTTAGTAAATTGTCCAGGGCCACACAGCTTGAAAGGGAACAGTCAGGATTCAGTCGTCTGGTTTAATTCCAGAGCCATGTGCTGCCCACAGGCCAGTAGGTCAGCTGAGCACTCAGAAGCCCAGATTAGACTTTCTGGAAGTTCAGGTGACAAGTGATGGTAGTAACTGGGGCCAGGTTGGTGACTGTAATAGCTAGAGAGAAGACTTGAGAGCTAACTAGGAGGTAGAATCTACTGGAGCAGCTGGTGGCTGAATGCCAGGCATGGGGGCAAGGAGGATCACTGTGGCTCTGGCTGGAGCCACTGGGTAGAAGGTGGGGCTCACTGAGATAGAAATGCTGGACAGAAGCCAGTTTGAGAGGGAGAAGAAAGGAGGAAGGGCAGGGATAGGCTGTTGCTAATAAGAGAGCAGGTAGCATGCAGGCACCATCCTCTCTTGAGCCTTGGTGCTTCTTTTTCATAGTCCAACTCAAAATTCTCTGTCTCTCTGCCACAAAACTGCCTCTAAAAATGTTCTAGGCCTAGAAACTCCTGTGAAATCTGATCTGAGCTGCAGTGGAAGGAACACTGTTTGGAGGTTTCAGATGCGGAGACTACCACTTGCTGAGCCTCAGAATCGTTTTCTCTAAAATGAGAGTCTCGGATATGATGTTGTCTAAGATAATTCTCTAATAGTTGTTGAATGTTCTAATTTGTTATTATTTAGTATTTGTCTTTCCCAAGACCACATGGTACATATTTAAAAAATGGAAGTCTATTGGCAGACTTAAGTGTTGACCGCATAGAGCACAGTCGATCATTCTACTGCACTGTTTATTCATGACTTAATTTGAAGAGTTAATATAGGTTATGGTTAAACATAGAGACGGTTTATCTGAATTCAATCAATCACTTGGTGGGTGTGTGGCCTTGGCAAATTACTGAACTTCTCTGTGCCCCAGTTTCACCATCTGCAAAATGGGCATAGGATTATTATGATGATTAATATATGTTAGGTTCTATATGTACTAGATAATTACTATTTAGGGAAACTACTCTTTAGCCTTCATTTTTTTATCCCGAAAATGGGATTACTGATAACTACTGATTAACCAGAATAAAGGGAAAATTAAAGTCATATGTCTACTTAAAGCAACCCAAAGCCTATCTCTTTCTAAGTATTCAGTCCACATAGGTAGGTAGACAGCCCATAGACAGACAACTAGAACCTGGCCCCAACCCCATTCCAGTTTCCAAGGAATAACTGAGCCTCCATGCTCTGTGTGTGTTTGTGGTGGGAGAGAAATCAACCAGGGCCTGTGCTGTCATTTCCCCACCCCTGGTGCTTGATAGCCTTTATTTCAGAATAATGCCAAGTGTTCCTACATACCTTTCTTTTATGTGAAGTAGCACAGTGTGAAAGTAGCTTGGCGGCTGCCATTCTCCTCCGAGTAACTCAGGTCTGTTTCTCCCCAGGATGGCTTATCTCCTAAATGAAACATCTAGCTTCCATTTATTGAAAATGGGTTGAAAGAAAGGGTCGCATAATTATGCTTTCTTCCCCATATTCTTTGCAACACATTGCTCCTAGCAGGATCTCTGTTTTGCCATGAAATTCTGCAAGTTATGAAATTTTATAGCAACGTGGGCCCAAAGAGTAAAAATTGATAGTCTACACTTAACACCGATGAAAATGCTCCTTGGGAGCATAACAGGCCACACAGACAGTTTATTCCAGACATTTTGGGGGTGTGCACTGGATCGGGGGAAAGATGCAGCTCCAAGAGTCAGAAAAGAGAACTGAAGGTCTGAGACTGAGCATCTCTAATCCTGCCGGAAAGAACAAAAAGAGAAGGTGGTGGTGCGTGTCTTCTGCTCTCATCCCCTACCCTAGAGTGTCCCTATGATAACAGGGAGCAAACTGTCAAGATTTGTATTTCAATTCACGAGAGAAGAGGAAGCACAAACTTTTCAGCTGCCGCTCATATCAGACCTGACTGTACTGTCCACCCCGCTAGCCCCAGCTAACAGTTCTCTGTGAATCCTGTGCTCAGAGGAGCAGCCGTGGCCTCAGGAGATGTGCGGCTTAATGCGGAGGAAAGAAGCGCTTGTGCTGACGGCAGAAAGTCCTTCATTTTGTGTCACATTCCCTGTGTTCATGTTCATTGCAAGCATAGCTTTTAGGAGCCAAGTAGTGAACATAAGTGACAGCATGGAGCATGCAGTCACCCTTACAGTTTCCCCCAGTACTTGTGACACAAATGATAGACGACAGAGATTCTTCCTTCTGCTTATGGATTATCTTGGGCTAAATTTGGTAACTTGTCACATTTTCCCAGCTCTGATCTCATGGCAAGACAAGTTCTTCAGCCTGATCAATACCTGGTGCCTGGAGCCATCTGACTTTGGCAAGGGGAGAGCTGGATGAAGTCAGCAGTAGACAGCTTCCTTCCCAGGGCGGCTCTGCCATGCCTACAGACGGGGCTTCAGGACAGCCTTGGGAAGGCGCAGCCCCTGCGGGTCCTGCGTTCAGGCTGTGTTCTCATCGCCTCTGAAATACCATGTGTCTTATTAGACTGTTTATCTGCTTGGGGTGGCTTGAGGAGGGGCTAACGGAGGTGTGGGGAGCTAGACTAACGTCACAGTTACTCCTTGATGTCACCAACTGCCCATGCAAAATGCCAGTGGCAGCTCGGGGACAGGAATATCGGTACACAGTTTCTGCCGTGAAGCAGCTTACTCACTAGTATTTAGATGTGCACATTAACACACACAAAAGCTCTAATAAAATAGGGCCATCCAGGCACGGGCCAGATAAGTGTGAGAGGCAGAGATGCATGTGTGGGTCCAGGAAATCTTCACAAATGAGATTGTGAAGCATGAATAGGGGGTGGAGAGAAACGTGTGGGCAATGGAATTGGTGAGAAGGTTGAAAGCGGCATATTTGAAGACAGTGAACTGAGCAGGTGAACACGTAAAAGCCCCACGCGGTTATCACTGGAAGCATGTGCTGTTCGTCTGCCCTGTGGCAGCCACTATCCTCAGTGCTAGGGACCCGTGGTAAGTAAATCGTGCTCTCTAGAGTGTGCGGGCTGCTGCCCTGATTTGGGCCTCAGCAGCCCTGCCCCATGTTCCTGGCAGCAGAACTCCCACCTTCAATCCCGCCTGCAGAGAGGGTTCCCGTTTCAGGCCATTCTTCCGTGCAGACAGCGACACCTGCCCTCCCCCCGCCATCGTGCGGCCGGCTCCTGTGACGTGGGGCGGACACAGGATAAATTACCGCCCCATCATCTTCATGCATAAAACATGGCCCAGGAGGCCGCCCGGCCTGCAGCTGCCTTCGGCCGGGTGAGAGCTCAGGGAAGGAGAATACAGCAAAGTTATAGGATAAAAGAAGTCAACGGCAGCCTCGGATATAAAAAAGAAGAGGGTTTTGTGTCCTTTTTCATTTTCATACGTTTGGGCTCAACTTCCTGTCTCACTGGGAGCCTTTGTTCCCCTGCCATGAGAAGGGCTTAGACCCACTTTGGGACCATGGTGTTACCCTCGCGATTACACTGGATCAGAAACAGGCCATGGAGGGACAGGATCCGGAGGCGGCAGCTCAACCGTGAGTGTCCTGGATGTGGCCGGCTCCCCTCTCTGCCCCCCACACCGCTTTCTGCCCCTCCTGCAAATCCATGCCCCTGCACCGCCGTGCTCCCTCTTCCAAGGATGCTGTCTTCTCATCTACTCCTCTCTCTCTTCCTGTCTCCTCCCTCTAGCTCTCGCCTAACTAGAGGTAACTAAATGCACTTTGTTTCCAGTACAAGCACGGGAGGGCCTCTTTTCTTTATCCCCCCTCTAGATGGGAAATACAAACAAATATTCACACCAGTCAAGGAGTTGTGTGAATTGGATCTTTTGTTTATTATGGGTGAAAATGCAATGTCTGGATCCCACAGGAATCAGCTATGTAGCTAGAGGCTCTGGGGTCAGTGGGTCACGTTCCCTTTAAAGGACCTAATCATGTGTCCCTTAAGTTATCAGATGCACCCGGAGGTTCCCCTTGAATGGACAGGAACTCTAACCAAAAGGGATTTTAGTGTGGAAGTAATCTGAAGAAAAACAAAAGCACGCCAAGCCTGTGCTACAGCTCTTACCCACCAATAAGTAACACACCGTGTGTGTCTGTTGCTGGAAAGGTTTATTTACCTCAGATGTCAGCAAATTCAAATAGTTTGAGGGCCAAGCCACTGAGGGAAATGAGGGAAAGAGCTGTTTTCACAGCCCTAAGGAATAGTTCGCTTTCCCTTTATCTCTGTCACGAGAGAAACAGCAGTGAAACTGTGATGGTGAATTGAAACTGACCTCTGGCCTTGGCCAGGGAGGCAATGGGGACTGGGAGAGACCCGAACGGGACAGCCGTGTTCCGCCTCAGGAGGGCACCCAACCCTCAATGACTAGACTGCTTTCATGAGAAATGGGGTCCAACAGGTTGCCAGGTTTCCTAACTTCTCAATTAAAAGGAGGCTAATTTCTCAATGAAAGCTTTCAATGTTAGTATATGTGCTGCTGAAACGAGCACTCCAATTTTAAACATTAGCAGTCGATTCCTTAAAGTTTCACCCATTTCCCACGGGCTCTGAGCATACTCGGCAGCGGCGCATGCAGCTACAGTGTTTACCCCGAGATAACTTGCAGATCACAGTCCTAATTTCACTCATAAAGTTCTGTGCTGCAAAATTTCCCACACAGAAAAATATTATTAAATACTGATCATCATATACACTTCTGTTATGTTAGGATTAGAGACAAGTTCTATTTAGAAATAACTCCAAGAACAGTTTTTATATTTTATTTTCACCTTGAAAACCATGTTTATGTAAAACTAAATGAACATGGCAGTGAGCTGCACTTTTTTTCTAAACAGGAAAGGGATTAAATATAGCAATAACCAAATTGTATGCTCTGACACAAAACGTGACAGCTGTGGGCCACCAAACCCTGGTTTAGATGCTGGGTAGTGTTCTCATTAGAGGCTGTTATGCAGTGTTATGTAAGCCTAGTTATATGTTGGTGCGTCCTTTTTAAGTGTTACATGCCCCTGGTGAAAACAGTTAAATAAAGATGAATGAGCAGTTGAGGAACATAAGTAACAAACACAGTCATACTCTATGAGCTTAGGAGGCCACGTTGGGCTGGTTGGATTCCAAATGGCACCCCACGTACCAGGAATTGCACTCAGCAAAATACTTTAATACAACTGAAGAATCCATTAGAAGTTTTCTCAGAGCCTTCATCTTCGTATGCGCCTGCTTCTTTGGGTTGCACCTAGAGTTCAAGTTCCAGTTTTATGACACTTCTTCTGTGTCTATAGGAAAACAGTTGTGATTCCACAGGTTGAGGATAATGTCACCGAGAAAGTGTGATCTGTGGTGTTGTCTACTGATGGGGAGTCATCCTACCCTCTAAACTCAAGAACTTGAGGGCAAGAGGAAAGACTGTTATTATAGAGATTTTACTTAAATTATGAGACTAATATCTGGGCCCTATGATTCGATTTCTGTATAGTTGTAATAGGGAACAATGACTATGGTAATAAATGTTTAATCCAAGCTTGGCATTAAGCAGACCAGTTCTGGCCTGTTTGGCAAAAGCAGAAGGGAGGAAGGATTGGGACCTTCTCTAGGACAGTCTAGAGCCTTGCTGGGTTGGAGTTGGCGAGGGTCAGAAATAGCAGCTGGATCAGGGGACATTGTTTTGGGTTGACTATCGCAGCTCATGGGACACCTGTGCATGTGTTTGGAGACCGAGAATTAGAGGCAGTGGAAAGGGGGAAAGAGTGAAGACACAGGGGAAAGCCGGGACGGCTCAGCGGGTTGAGCGCTCGCTTTGAGGCCACGAGGACCGAGGATCGAATCCCGGCTCCGGCCCAGGCAGGACCCACATGCTGAACTGGGGAGTTCCCACAGTTCGGTTCTCTAGCTGTCTCTGTCTCTGTCTCTCTCTCTATCTGTCAAAAGTAAAATAGAAATAAATATGCACTGA
>PVKE010036566.1:0-16340 GCA_004027555.1 Craseonycteris thonglongyai | reverse complement strand
ACATTGTTTTCATTTAAATGTCATTAGATACTTGGCTGATGGATTAAAGTTTATTTTCTTACAAAAACTATTATTTGTGCATACTATGTAAGCAATTGAAACAGTATGAGAAAATACTAATGTCTTTCTGTGTCTACTTAACTCATTATTTTCACTATTTTAATATAATCTGTTAATGAAGTACATACAAGCTTTTATAAACTTCTCAAAATGAAGAAGGTAATATCTCCAGAACAAGAAAGATTATTTCCAGAACTTGTTGCCATTTTATGTCAGGACTGAACATCATAGAGAGTCAAAGATAAAATGCCTAATATAAGGACATGAAATGCAGTTTTTGTAAACAAGATATTCAGGTTATTTTAAAACTCAGCATTAGTTACATTTGTTTCTTGTTAGTGTGACATTTTAATGTCCCCTTTCACTAACCAGATTTTGAAAAACTTGTTTTAACAATGTTCAGCTAGATAATAGGTCCCTTAGCAAGTAAAAATGAAGTGGTACAAATATTAAAATATTCTGTGCCCTTTGAAAATATTATGAAAGTTGCTGCACAGATGGGCTGAAAGTTTAATTACCTCAAACGCGATGTCAGCGCCGTCATTGCATCGGCAACAACTGGAGGTTTAGGAGCCAGAATATCCATCAGGAAATGACTCTGAGCGTATGTATCACACGCACTGAGGAAACAGCTGCCATTCCATTCACGTCACCCAGCCATGAGAAGCACAGAGCCTGGAATCACATGGAGGTGCCACACTGTTTTTTTGGGGTTTTTTTTCTTCTTAATTTGACATTTTCTAGGCATTTTTCAAATGTGCCAGACTGGAGAAAGTGTATGAAATAGAGTAACATTAATCAAGTAAAATAACACAAGTTTAATTTTATGTGTTTTTGCTATGCATTTTTTTGTGTAAAAGTTTATAGTTCTATTATAGGACATGACATTTTATTTGGGGCACATTTTTATTATAAAGGTAAGACAACTACTATTATTTATATGGAATTACTAAGCTTTTTAAAACTGAAAATATTATGCTATTTAGGTTGTTAGAAATAATATCTAGTAATGTTGTATACCCTTATATATCATCGTATACATGGTGATACAAAATCCTATTTCAGCATCATAGTGTATGGTAAGATGTCAGAAATTGTGAGGAAAAAAAAAACACTCAAAAAAGATAAATTTTTCAGAGTCAATATATATCCTTCTGCTTCAAAGGAAAATAAATGTGTAAGAAAATATAACATTAAAAAACTGCTCTTAAGACAATTTATGATTGGTCATATATCCTACTGTGGAATCTTGCCATTCTCTGCTTTTTCTATTTCTGGCAAATTTTTGGCTAGAATTCTTTGAGCCTGACTTATTAGTACTAATAATGGTAAGCTAAATACTTAAGCAAATCTAGTCTGAAGCTATAAAGGCATTGTATATTCATTTATAAATTTATTTGGCAGAGCGAGTATTAAAAGTATCTGAAACAATATTACATATTCTAGTAAATATTAAGAAGTTCATGATGTTATAAAGAGCTGTATATAATTAAAACTATTAATTTCTGGAAGTATTATAATTGGGGTGACTCAAACCCAAACATACTGAATCCCAACTGAATTAATGATCACTTATTTTTACCTCCCAAACATACATTTAATATAAACCAAGATTTACTTGAGGACTTGGGAAATGGAAATACAACTGGGAACATAGTTACATATAGAGTAGTAGTTAATAAATAACTAGTATATTCTGTAATTTAAGCATGTATGTGAGCCCCTACAACGAAGAAGTTTCTGAAAGAAAACTTTATACTCAAGAGAATATGCAGTAAATCATCAACTAATTTTCAATGCAATTAAAGATCTTAAAAGTGTTATATTTATGAAAATCTTTTAATAATTATTACATCTTAAAATTTTAGCACGACCTCACAGAATCTCATCAAGATGGGTCAAATATTTTAAATTTTAGAAAGTCATTCTTTAAACCCATTGACTAGGATCACAGATTTATAAGGAAGGCATTATGTTAGATATGTGAATCTAAAAATGGCTCGTGAACAGATTTGGGATGCCAAGAACACACCAACTTCTATAAACTTAAGTTAAATGAAGAATACGATATGTTATCTGTCACTGTCTCTTACGACATGGCAGCTCATTATTTATCTGACCTCATGATCTATCACCTGACTCAACTCCAGGCTGGTGTTCCCCCAACACACCAGAGGTTGTTCTTGCTCTAGAGCCTTTGCATATGCTAATCCCTGCGTGGGGTATTCTTCCTCAGTTAGATACACACTTCACTTTCTCTTTCCTTCAGGTCTTGACTCTATAACGTCTCAAAAAAAAGCCTTCTCTGAACAATATATCTAATTTTATCTCTCCAACTTGACTGTTGCAAACACTCTATTTTTCTTGCTTTATTGTGTGTTCTTAGTAATACTTCGTATCTAAGCTACTAAAGTATGTACAAATGCTATCTTACTTGAGCTTTTGTCTGTTTTCCTAACTGGAATATAAACCTAAAAACAGAGATGTTTGTTTATATTGTTTGCTACATTTCAGGCCCATCATCTATCTGTTGTGTGAATAAATGAATAAACTGACTGCAATACAATGAAAATGAATGCAGTAATGAAAAATTTGATCCAAAGAATAAGTATTCTAATTTTCTTAAAACAATAAAATGAAATCAGCTAATGTTCCTTTTCAGACTTAGAATTCTATGACCCTGTAGGCTCAGTTTAAAAAATAATAATAATAAAAACTATGCATATAAGACACCCATTCTGTATCATTTCACTATAAAGGAATTAACATTATCAATAATGTAAAGTATGTGTGAGGGAGAAGTAAACATCTACATCTGGGAAGAAAAGGATTAAGGGATTTGCCTTTGATCTATTTCTCTCCCAATTACTCATGAGGTCCTCCTGGGAAAGAAAGAAAACAAGTTGTTCTGTCTAATAACCTTGTAAGAACACTGGGAGTTGGACTTTTTTGTAAATAGACAATTCTACTTGCTAGGAGGAGAGTCTCTACATATGAAATGTCTAACGATATGTCCCTGGTTTACAACTATTTGTGGTAACCCATTGAAGAATATATGAAATTATGAGATACAGCACCCCAAACAATGTCTCATAAGCTATACAATCACTTGGGCAATAAAATGAATATACCACCAATATAAGCACTTTCTGTGGGAGATGAACACAAACCTCACTTAGAGATAACATCTATTACTTAGACCAAATTAAAAACAACAACAACAAAAAAAAAAAGAACAGATGCAAAAAGGAAGAAAAACTTAGAATGCCACAAGAAATGGCCCTGATTCTTTCTCTTTCATGTGGGTCATTTGTCTTCTAGTTTCCTTGAAATTATTAATAATGTCTGATAGTTCAGCTTCAAACAGCTAAAATGTCTTCTAGAGGCTGAGGATAGAGCATAGTTCAAAAGAACTTTTTAAGTACAGAAAGCTTGAAATTAGGAACCCTGGAGTTCAGGTTTCTTCCTAACCTGAATACCTTAAGGAATTTATTTAACATCTCCTAGTCCAAGATTCTTTATTTGGAAAATGAAGATAATACTTCAAAGGTTTGAGATGTTACATTAAAAATGCAATATATTTGAAATATCAGTTGCCAAGTAAATAATGAACATATATTTTATATGTATATTTTAGAATCCTGCCTTATATGGGAATAAAATATAAATGTTATCAGAGATCTTACCTCATATCTTCAACTATTTATTTATCATCAATGAGGAATTGTTATTGGATGAATCTCATTCAGGCATGAAATCGGGTGGAAACAAGATGTTGTGATTCCATTCATTCTTGATGTTGTAAAGATTAAGACACTAAATTTATTAATCATCACCTCCATGGCTAGCAATGAACTAGGTGCTATTTATATATAATTTAATCCAATTCCCAGAGAAATTTTCCGATGTATTAAAATGGTGATATTATAGAAGAGAAAATAGAAATTCAAAGAAGTTCCATAAGGGAAGTAGAGGATTGGTTTATCTTGTGGATGTGTCTTTACTTTTAGTACCCAAGTGAATCACTTGAATGTAATAATTAATTTGATAAGATAGAAAGAAATACATATACATGAAGCTGGAGACCAAAGGAAGACAGAAGGCATAGTAAACCACTGTGACATGCTAAATTCCTAAAGGGTGTGAGTGATTCTAAGTTTGAGTCTGTGGAATGTTTCAAAGTAAAACAAAACCCACAAATAACAAGTCTAGCAAATATCAGTTAAACTTGCACAGAAAATGTCAGCATTTCTCAATTAAAAAAAGGAAGAGGACCAGTCAGGATGTTCTTCCTGTGAATAGAAAGACCTTCACAGTTTGTAGTATAAATTATAACATTATACACATTACTTAGAGAATTTAGACCATATACAATGCATACTTAGAAATTTAAACAATAAAATACAAACAAAGAATAGTTTTCACAATTTTATTCCTAACTTAATTATTTGGAAAATTTTCACAATTTTGCTATAGTTTTCTTTATTATTTCTTTGAAGATTCCAGAAGATAAAATTGTTTGAAAATTATTTTTGTTTACAAATGTGGTGAAAAACGGCACCTATTTTCACTGGGGTTCTCTTGGTCTTTTTTTCTGATACTGTTAACAGTGTAATTGTTCTTATTTAACATTTACATTAATGCAATACCATTTTAAAGAAAAACTGTTCTAAGTGAAACTGTAGAGTTCACCTTCTAGAAACGATCTATTCTGCAATCATGCAGCTACTTAGCAACTTTTCAGCTTAAATACCATCAGTGAGAGTAAAAAAAAAAAATGTCTTGAACAAACGTCTCTCCTCAAATGGGAGAAAGTGACATTGCCAATGAATAGAGGTGCTGCCTCTTATCTGTGCTTAATAACGTCTCTCACTGGCACCCTTTCAGCTGCCACTTAGCACAAAGACAGTCTGCATGTCATTTAACAGGTCTGCATTAATACACCTAACCAATCAATGGCTTCTACCCATTCCACAAGGACATCAGTCTGTTACCATTACTAGACACTGTCAACAGAAAATGACACTGGAGTCACAAAAGGCAAAATGATGTCAGTTTAATCAGAGCAGACAAAAAGGCAAACAATACTACCTAGGAGAGAAGGGTAACAAGGAGACACAGAGGTTGGCATCAGCCACTCTTGGCAGGTCCCAGTGAAACCTGCTTGAAATTCAATAATATAAAATCCAATAGAATGACATAGACAATCAGAGCTGTTATCCCCCATTCAATTAAAATTGGAGACTGCTGTTAGCAGAAGGAAAATCTGTAACAAAATATTGGGAGATAGCGTGCAACTTGAATAGATTTTATAAAACATTGAACTATTTTCTCATCCTCAGAAAAACCCCATCATCCTAAATTATGTTATTTTACAATGTGTTTTAATCAATTACTTTGTTTTCTTTCCATGGAAAATTAAATAGACGTTTTGAAACTTCTTATTATATTAAGCCAACAGCTTTGAATTGGTGTATGTATACCCTGACAAGATAACTGTTCACATTAAGTAGTGATAACAATGATAGATTCATACAATTATGCATGTGGAATAGGCCTCAGAGATTATCTAGCCCAACCTGCTCATTTTACAGATGAGAGAACTGAAGCTAAGACAAAGGAAGTGAAATGCCCAGGAGCATCATGGCATAGCAAGGGTTTTTGACTGTCAGACCAGCTCTGTTTCCATAACATTGTTTAAAGTTCATATTTTACAATAACAACGCAATTTTTATCTCAAATAATATAACACATCATTCATTTCCCATGCACATGTAATTCATGTTACAGAGATGCAGTGAAAAAGGAATGATTGTGCTTGAATTACTTAAAATGAAGTTATCATTTTACTAACCCTATAA
Source organism: Craseonycteris thonglongyai (assembly GCA_004027555.1). Taxonomy (NCBI): domain Eukaryota; kingdom Metazoa; phylum Chordata; class Mammalia; order Chiroptera; family Craseonycteridae; genus Craseonycteris; species Craseonycteris thonglongyai. The sequence goes on along the minus strand of PVKE010036566.1, from coordinate 10,419 downwards.
ACCTTGTAAGATTCCTCTTCCACCTTCCTCAAAATACTTGAGGATGTGCAGTGCCTTTAAATGAACACCAGAGATAAGCACCCAAACAGGGCCAAGAAGAGCTGGCTCAGAGCAGCCATTCTCTGGCCAAATGTCAGAGATGCAATATCCTGACTCCCCCAATGCACTAATCTGAGTTACTTGGCTGGCTTATCACCCCGTTTTCACACGTTTCCATGTTTTGGACTCATCTCGGACATCGTTCTCAGGTCCTGTTTGGGTAGAAGTCCAATGCTGACTGTGTTGTCGGCTTGAGACACCACTTTAGCCAAAGCTGGCTCGTCCTTTCTTCTAATGCAATTTCCTTCTGTTGGGATTCTGCTAAATCCTGGAGCTCTGGGAGGGTTATACATATGGAGAGCCAGGTGGATAGGCCATTCCCCCTGGCACGTTCCAGACAGCTCCCTGCCTTGGGCTGACAGCTTTTCCTGGTAACTAAAACTGTAATTCAGTTTCAAAGTTTACTCTTCCTTTATTATCTAAAGAGGTCTATATCAAGCTTTTAAAAAATTGATGTTCCTGTGCTCACTCCGGTAGCACATATACTAAAAACATCTATGTTCCTTTTGACTAAATACAACATACTTTTTCTCTGCCTCCAATACTAATACAAGTATTCAGGGTTCTTTGTGGCATGAAGACTTAGTGTCACCACTCCCCAGGATGGACACGTTGAGCATTGATATCTGTTCTGTTGCAGAAAATGATTTATTTACATTCACAAAAAAAATTAAATTATAAATATTTATTATGTTTACTCAAGCTTCAAAGAAATGCCTTCTGCTAAGATTCTAAGGCAGGCCACCCTTCTTTTCTTATCCTCCACACCTCAGTATGGACCTCACTGGTTTAGAGAAGTACTTTACACTGGGTACTGGAATCCTTTCTCTGTTTTTATATTTCTCTAGCCTTTTATCTCTTCCAGATATGGTGATTTTACCATGAAGCAATTTTTTTCTCACATTTTCTCATATATTCTTCCTCTCAACATCCTCTGTGAAAACCCACTCTGCATCATTAGCTAAGGAAAGACTGCCCTTTTATTTATGCATTGATTTCATAATTAAACATATACACACAATTGTAATGATCATGGATAACGAGTATAATGCTAGTTCCAGTTCTTTTTTTAAAAAGGATAGTACCTTTCTTTCATATTAGGAAGAATAATCATTGTGTCTTAACATTTTCGGAAATAGTGACAAACTTTCTATTTCTACCTCAATTCTATAATCACACAGGCTTTAAGAATATTATCCATATAAGTTGTCATTCTGTTTTGTTTAGTAATAATATCAAAATATTAATAAACTTTTCTCACTAAAATTATACAACTATATATTTTTGGTTAAACATAAACTTCATAGGTAGTAATTGCATCTTAAAATCTAAATAATCAGTGTAGTTTTTAGAACCCATGGTTTTGAAAATTAGGAATAGTCTGTAAAGAGAAAAAATTTTAAACTCATAGACACAGTCAGTAGTTTAGTGGTTACCTGAGGGTATGGAGGGAGGTGGGTGGGAGAGATGGGTAGGGGGGAGTAGGGAGGGAGAATCAAGCAGACAGTGATGGAAAGTGAGCTGATTCTGGGTGGTGAACACATAATGTGATGTATAGATAATGTAATATAGAATTGTACACTTGGAAACAATGTAATGGATATCAATTAATGTCACCCCAATAAATTTAACAAAATAAATAAATAAAAGAATGAATAAAATAAAATAAAAATAAGGTTTAGGGACTTTGCATAGAAAAAATAATGTGGAACAACTGTATTCAAAATATTGATTTTGGGCCAATATTTAGCATGGCTTGACTTGAAAGACATTATGCTAAGTGTATGAGACAATCACAAAAGAACAAATATTGCATTATTCCATTTATGTAAGGTATTTAAAATAGCTAAACTGATAGAAGCAGATGCAGAATGGTGGTTGCTGAGGGATAAGGAAAAGGAGTTGTTGTCCAATGGGTACAAAGTTCAAATTATGATGAACAAGTTCCAGAGATCTGCTGTAAAACATAGTACCTATAGTTAATATGGTATTTTGCACTTAAAAATGTATTAAGAGGATAGATCTAATGTTAAGTGTATTTAACCCACCGACCCTCCATAATAAATCAAAAGGACACAAAGATACTTTTTGAGGTGATGGATATGTTTATAATCTTGATTGTGATGATGGTATCACAGGTGTTATGCACATGTACAAACTCATCAAATTGTATACACTAAATATATGCATTTGTTTATGTGTCAATTACCCTCCAGTAAAGCTGAAAAATGAAGGTACATGCTGTTAAAGAGTCAGGCTATGGAGGGTCACAATGAGTCCCATTTTAATCAGTAAATAGGCTATAAAATGATTTTTCTATTATGTATTAAAATAGGAGGGATGTTAAGAGTATGGGCCTAACGTTAGACTGACTGAATTCAAAACCTGGTTCTCCTGTTAACTACCATGAAAATATTGCTTACTTGTTCTCTTTCTCTCTTCTGTAATCTATAAAATAAAGACAATAATAATACTTCCCTCCCAGAGTTGTTAGAAAGGAAAAATGAGATAATACACATTAAGCATTTGGAACCATGCCTGGCATCCATTAAGGGTTAGCAACTATAATTGTAATATAAATAATGGTCCTGTCTGGCCTCTAAAGGGCTGGTCTGACTTCAGTGATGTCTGCTTTCTCCTATGCTCCTGGTGCCACTTTACACAAGGAAATGGAGGTAATCATTCAATTCCTGATACATGAACAGACATGTACCAGTTACCTGATTCCTTTACTGGCTAAGAGAATAACTCTTTCAATTCTTGCAAAAAATTATAGTCTTTCATATCACTTAGTTATTTGAATCTAAAAGGATATATAGTTACTATAAAGTACGTAGTAAATAATTTCTATTTAGACCTCATTAACAATTTAAATTCTCTAGGCCTCAGGTTTGTCAGTTCTGCTTATCTCTGGAACATTCTACACTCTCAACTCCTCCATCCATTAGATGTAGTATGTTCGTGTTTCAGAATCATGTGATGTCTAATGGCCAGAGGAAAACAGTGTTCTACAAATATTTTAATTTTATAGATAAGCACACATGATTTAGTCTATGGCAGTGCATTTCAAAATTTGATGTGCCTATGAATAATTTGGTTATCTAATTGATATGCAGATTCTAGTTCTTGGGAGAGGCTCAAAGATTTTTCATTTCTTATACTCTTGGATGCTGCTAATTCTGCTGGTTGATGTCACCACACTTTGTCCCACAGAAGGTCTTACAGAAGACTATTATAATCTTCAATACATACACAAATTAAAATAACATGTCTAATTTTCAGACTCTAGCTTTTAGGTTTTGCAGTCAATATTACTTAAATTCTAATCTGCAGTTATTTGATGTCACAGAAACAAAAATTAAGATTTATTTTATTGTTTGAGAGAAGGTGGGGGAGAGAGAGAGAGAGAGAGAGAGAGAGAGAGAGAGAGAGAGAGAAGGGGATGTCTCAGAACAGTCTCCACAGTTGTGCATCACTAGTTGTGATGTGGTTTTGTTCCACACAGGTGGATGTGGGGCCCTGCAGGGTGGCCCTTGTGGGAAGTGAGAACCTTCCCTGCTGAGCTATCTTGTGCCTCAGATCAGCACATGGGTTTGCATGGGTTGGGATCAGGATGATGCCACAGAAATGTGATCTGATATAGCATTGTCTGCAGGTAGATTGCATTTTTACACTAATTCCGTTTTTAGTATGACTATCCTGCTTTGTTTGAGTTCATTGTTCAGAAGATGTTTCCCTAAAGAGAATATGAGAAATAATGTGACAATAAAAATCTAAATGTGTATTTTAAGCCAATGTCACCAAGTCTTGTCTTTCTATGATACGCCTTAGGGTTTAAAATATGGCAAGGTTTTAAAAAATTGCTTTGGTTCTTTTAGTAGTGTACACCACAGTTCAGGAGCAACTTCACTGTAAATCCTGTCCTTTAAATAGCACTGGTAGAGAGGCTAAAAAAAGGCATACAATATTAAAAACATGACAGGGAGAGAGGAGCAGAGGGGAAAGAGAAATGTCAAATTGTGAAAGTACATTTAGTGGAAAAGAAACATGTTCTTGCTAAGGGAACATCATGTTGGGCTATATACTGCAATATAGATGAATAAAGGTAAAGTATGAGAAGATTCTAATAATTAATTCAGCTTATGGACACATGGAATTTTTTTCTGATTCAACTTATTAATACATTTTTCAAATGTAAAAGTTTGGAAGAAGAGAAAAGACGCCTGTAACTATCATTCTTCTTTTTATTCATAATCCTAAGCAAGATATGGGGAAAAAAAAGACATTCAAGTGACTTTTCATAAGATTCCATTAGATATGACAGTTCAAGAATTAAGTGATTACCTCTTTTCTTTTAATTTTTTTGAAACAATTTTAGATTTTGAAGATTTATGAGGATAGTACAGAGTTTTTATACATCTTATTCAGCTTTCATAAAGGTAGCATCTTATAAAACCGTGCTATATTTATCAAAGCTAAGAAATTAGCATTGGCACAATACTATGAACTAAACTGCAGACTTTATTTACTATTAAACAGTTTTTCCAATAATGTCATATTTTTTTGTTTCGGAATCCAATTAATTTTACCAAGTTGCATTTATTCATTATGCTTCCTCGGGTGTGACAGTTTCTTAAGTCTTTTGTTGTTTTTAATTCATTGATAATTTTGAAGAGTACTGGTGAGACAATGTATAGTTTGTGCCTCAATTTGGATTTTCCCGTTATTAAATCAGGATTGTAGATTTTTTTTTTTTAAGAGTACCACACAGGTGAAATTGCCTTCATGTTGCATTACTTCAGAAGCCACATAAAATCAATGAGTTATTACTGTTAACATTAAACAAAATCACTTGGTTAATGTGATTTCTGTATGATTTCACCACTGTGAAGCTACTATTTTTGAATTTTCACACTATAAATATAAATGAACCATTGAATCTAGCCCATAAAGAGGGGAATAATTAAATTTTACCACCAGGAGCCATTAGTATTACGACAAGCAGAATTATACCCCTCAAACATGCTTCTTTTCTCATCCCCACAACATGTGAATATGTTTTTCTCTGGTTCTACCTCCTGGCACACTCCCAGTTTTGGGTTAGTTTGCTCTGTGACTCCAGTTTTTGGAAATGTTTCAGAAGATCATTAATCTGAAGTTTGTTCAGTATTTTTACTTGTAAAGGTTAGTGACATTCTTAGTTTCTTGTATCTCTAAAATAAAAGAGTGAGCAGATCATCTCCTTTTAAGTTGAGAAAGTATTAGTTTGCAAGTGTTTTTTGATAGAGTTCAGTCACTTTGTAATAAGTCTCAGAGATGGGGTGATTCCAAAATTTAGGCACAAATGAGAAATATTCTTTTCTAAAAGTTCTCAGTTCCTGCCCACTGGACAGAAAACAATCAAGACCAGATGAGTACTATTTAAAATATGTAGGGAAAGCCGGGACGGCTCAGCGGGTTGAGCGCTCACTTTGAGGCCACGAGGACCGAGGATCGAATCCCGGCTCCGGCCCAGGCAGGACCCACATGCTGAACTGGGGAGTTCCCACAGTTCGGTTCTCTAGCTGTCTCTGTCTCTGTCTCTCTCTCTCTCTGTCAAAAGTAAAATAAAAATAAATATGCACTGAAGATAAAATAATTACTCTCTATAAATATAAAAAGATATAAAAAAATAAAATAAAATAAAATATGTAAGAGATTCATTTGTAAAATATATTGGGAAAATAATTGCTGCACCTCTATTACACAACTTTTCTTACTGTGAATTTCTGTCTTTAATACGTAAATATGCCTGGTAAATCAACAACAGAATGTCTGTTTTCTTACTTATTTTCAACAATAAATGCTTTTCTCTCCTCTAGAAATGTCTGTAAAGTTATTTGTAGGCAAAATATATTTTTAACACTTGCCTCATTCAATAATACACAAGTACTCATATACCTGGATTTCATATTTCCACATTGGCAAGCCTCATGTCCACTCCTGCTTTGATGGATCTTCATCATCCAAAGTTCCAGGCAGGTCTCAGAGACATGGGACACCCGGCACAACAACACTTTGGATCAGCCTAAGCGTGGAGGCTTTCCTAGAAACCTAGTGGTTAGACAATACAATCACTACCTACACCGGTTAAGCCTGAAGTTGACTGAAGGCGATGGCCAAGTCACTGTGTGTTATGTGATAAATGAGTAGAAAATAGGGCATCAAAAATCAGAAAGGTATAAATTTTCCTCATCACACTAAGCCAGTTTATTATCTTAGCTGGGACATCTGAGTCTATTATTAATAAATGCTCTGGGTCATTAAAAAAAAAAGTAATATACATTTTCACATTGACCAAATTCTTAACATGTTTTTAATGAGGGGGGACACCAAAAATAATACAATTTATTTATAAAAATGTGTGTATTTATTCTTACACATTTAAACATCAGTCACCTTCAAAATACTTTTCCACAGCAATACACCAATAGAGACCCTTTTTCCACTGCTCAAAGCAGGTTTTGAACTTGTCAATTTTGATGCCTTTTAGTGCTTCTGTTGCTTTTTTGTTCCTCTTTAAAGGCTTTTTCCTCCAGGGAAACACACAAGCAAACAAATAAAAAACACCAAAACAAAAACAACAGTTGTTGGTCTAGACAAGATTCAGTAAATAGGGAGGGTATGACATGGGGGTCATGCAGTATTGGGTCAAAAACTGCTGAATACTCAGTGTGGTGTGGGTAGGCAGATGGGTTGTCGTGCCATCCATATGTTGTTCGTGTAAATCACCCAACATCAAATGGGCAAACGCATTGATTCTTTTGTATGAAATTCACTGAGGCTGAACACGGCCTCTCACAATAACACCAGTTGATACACTGGCACAGATGGGTTCAAAGAGCACTCACCTCAGGTGAGTGTTATGTACTACAAAGGTCCACCCTCCAGAACATAATTCTGTCTTTTTTGGGGGGAGGAGGGAAGCCATCCCACCTCATAGTCATGCAGTTGCAGTGAAGTTGATTATTCCTGCATTTTAATATTTGGAATTTAAGGAAAAAAACAATCACTTTTGGAGGGTGGGTATATGAGTTAGGCACATCTCATTGCACCTATTCAACAAATTCACATATAAAATTGGATTTAAAAGCTGGTAAACCAATGTTAAAAAAATATGCCAATATTATGAAGGCAACAAATGAAAGAAGAGAGAGAGAGAGAAAGAAAGAAAGAAGAAAGGAGGGAGGGAGGGAGGAAGGAAGAGAAAAGAGTTTTAAAAACGTTTGTGTTTTTCTGGAAGTTTGGAAAGCCTTCTATTTAAGAGTTCCTATCTCAAGGACCCTGGGTCATGAAGAGATGTTTTACCAATGGCTAAATGCTGGCTGTCCAAAGTTAAAATTTATTTTTATAGCCATTATTATTATTTTTAATTGGTATACTATAAATGTCAGTTAAGTCAGCTGGCCAAGACAAAGAAAGAAATCCAAAATCCAGGTAATCACACTTTCTCTGTGTTTTTAAATTAGCTGTTTTCTGTAGGAAAAAAAAAAAAAAAAGAATTTTTATTTCATGGTCACTTCTGAAACATTTTGAAGATGTCACAGATACGGTCTCAGGAGAATTTCTTTCCTAGTTCCGGCGACCTTTGTAGTTGGCTGTGCAGTCTTATATTACTTTAAGACTATGCAACTTCTGAGTCAGGTTCCCACAGCATGAAAAGCTAGGGTTGCCCTTAGGGGATTTGTCACACTTTATTTAGTTCAAGCGTGGACTTAGAAACCTGGAAAATGTACTCTACTTGGCAGTCCAGCACTTCTTGCAAGTCATAAAGTTCAAACTATCAAAGAACTTTTCAAGGTGACAATTATATAACACAGTACATGACATTTACAACAAGACTCAGGTTGGGAAATCTATGCTGAGGGTATTTCCTCCTGCTGGCACGTACCCTGCCTCCTCTCTTAAACGTAGTTGGGACAGAAAACAGTCTGGCCATATGTAAGTCATTTGTCCTACGACATACTAGGGAAGAGAAGGGTTTTAACATTACAAAGACAGTAGTAACACAGGTTACCTTCGTGCTACCCGACCTGATAATTTGAAATAATTACATCTGTACGCTTCTTTCTGATTTGTAAAAAAATAACAGTGGTCTGAGATTTGCATACAGAGTCCTTCAAAAGGATTATACAGATAACTATTATAATTGGACTGTTATAGAGGCAATAAACTAGCTTAATATATAAGAGAATCTAAGAAATAGAAGAAACGGAGTCTCTACTTAATACTGGAGGTGAATTGAGAAATTGATAGCCAGTCTTGATTAAGCAGGGAATAATTTGTAGATACGTTGTGCTAATGGAATTTCACGACTTTAAGTGAATCAAATCATATTAAAACATAGCTCATGTACAGAATTGCTGTGTTGATTTTTGTTGGTTTTTGGTTTGCATTTAGTTTTCAATGTTGTTGATATAAAAAAAAAGGTATTTTTATGTTAAAATAATATTAAATTTATAGTAACAATCATTTGTGGCCTATCTTTTAGTGATTAGAATGCTGGAAAAACCATAGACATGTTATCTTACCTCTTAATATATATATATATATATATATATACCCGGTGTGTGTGTGTGTGTGTGTATATATATATATATATAGAGAGAGAGAGAGAGAGAATTTTCTACATTCCAGAAATGTTTTCTGACCCATCATGCAGCAGCAGAGAAAAATTAAAAGAAAAAAAAAACGTTTACCTTGTCTTTAAGCTTGTCTCTTTCAAGTAATAATACATAACAGTATTTTTTCTCTTTTAGTGAAACTCATAGAAGCTTCTCACTCTTGCCAAGAAACCACAGCAGAACCTGTAGACTAGAGCCTGAAGTGGTGGTGACAAAGGTGAAGCTACAAGAGTAGACAGGAGTGGAGAGGAAGTTACACAGTGTTTCTCTAGAGGTTTTTCTTCAAAGCATACAAAGGTGACCCCCCAAGAAGTGTGAAGGGAAGAGGTAAATCGAGTGCTTTCTATTAAATAAGCCCAAGGTCTTTGGCTTATTCCTACAATTTGAGGTCCATTTATGCTGGATGCAGTAGTATTTCATAGAATCAGGGTCTAGAAAATCATTTTTTTTAACAGAAAACACTTTTTTTTTTTTAAGAAAGCCTTATTTTCTCTTGTCCCTTTACATCTTTTTTTCCCCTATCAACCAGCATATTGTCTCTTTTTGTAAAGCCATCTTTATTACTTACTATAAAAAAGAACAAATAAGTAAAAATCAAACTATTGGAAAGTTAACTTTAGAAATTACTTTAATGAATTGAACAGTAATTCTTTTGTCATTTTTGGAGTTATTTCATCATTAAAAAGTGTTTTTTTGTTTGTTTTTAGATGACAGTTTATTTAGCTGAAATACAGTGATATATATCCATACTATTTCTTTTTATTTTAAGATTTATTTTTATTGTTTTGTTTGTTTGTTTGTCTTTTGACACAGAGACAGAGAAAGCGGGGAGAGCCCAGAGCAGAATCTAGAGTTGTATGTCATTTGTTTTTGACATACTTTCATTCCACACAGGTGGGCACAGGGCTACACAGGGTGGGAAATGAGCTGGGGGCCTCCCACATGGGACTCACTTTAGCATATGAGTCCACGTGGGCAAGGGCCAGGACTTGGCTGCAAGGTGAGTGCTCAACCTGCTGAGCCATCCCAGCTTCCCTCATTCTAATTCTTCACTTGATCTTAGTCAAAAGCCTGAGAAGTGATCTATTCTAATTCTTAGCAAAATAAAATCATTCGTCTTTGCTTTAATTAGCATGTATCAACTATACAGAGTTTAAATTTCTCACTTGGATCTTACCAAAAAGTCTCTTTTGTTTCTAGTACAAATATATGCTCCTTATCACAACATTACAATTTGGAATATTTCTTAGTGACATACACACCAAGAGCTCTTCTATGTAGAGTTCATAATATATATTCAGTAAGATTCTTCTTGAGAGAACAAAAATTTGACATCTTTATAGGCCCAAGAAACAATTCTAAATGATACACACAATAAAAGTAAAATTAAAGAAACTTATTTTAGTATTAGTACTATAGTCTAAAACAGGGGTCTCCAAACTATGGCCCACGGGCCAGATGCGGCCCGCGAGGCCCTCTCATCTGGCCCGTGGAGACCTTTTTATCTGAATAAAATAATATTAAATAAATAATTAAAAGCAACATCTATGTTTTGATTCTTTTCTTTTTTTTTTTTTTTTTTTTTTTTTTTTTTTTTTTTTTTTTTTTTTTTTTTTTTTTTTTTTTTTTTTTTTTTTTTTTTTTTTTTTTTTTTTTT
>PVKE010036565.1:0-16337 GCA_004027555.1 Craseonycteris thonglongyai | reverse complement strand
TGACTGGCTCCAAATTTCAGGAACCTTCTAATCCAAAGCTTTGACTTGCATATGAAACAGACCTTCTCTAATGCCTGTAAATTCCCTCTTGTCTTCCCCCGTGACCAGAAATCAATCTCAAGCAAACCAGGACAACTGGTTAGAAACAAAGAAGGAATATTTACTCTCAAATACCCTCGTCCTGAGAGGATCCTTAGAGGGACATGCTTTTTTGCTATCACAGAAGGTAGAGATTGAACCCAACTTTCAGCCTCCCTCCTTTTCAAGGGCCACCCATGTCTAAGAAACTGTTAGGTCCTGTCACCTCTGTCCCTGATGACATATTTGTAACCATTTCTCCTTTTTATGTTTGCCACAGCTGTTAAATTTATGCTCATGCACTCTCTAGTATAGATTAATAATCCCCCTACTTTTAATGTTCTCCCCTCAAAACCATCAGTGTCACTATTGTCAGGCTGATTTCTGCCACTCAGTGCTGCCATGTCCTCTCTTGTAAAGTTTGACTTACTCCACAATGACCTCCAAACCTAAACACTAAGGCCTGACATTTTGTATTCTGACCCTTCCCTTACCAGGTTTTCCTCCTTCCTCACATTGCCCCCTGCAGGCGCAAAGCGGCATAGCCTCCTGTTCCCTGCTTCCTTCCACAACCCATGTAGAGACGTACGTTTTTCCGTAACATTCAAATCTTACATCTGAAATCTTAAATCTGAAAGGCTTGGCTTGAACTTCATATGTTCTGCCTTTCAAAATTTCCCCCAGATAGAAGAATAAATTGTACTTTATCATTTTTCCTCATTAAATTTTAATTACTAATGATGTATGCAGTTTTTGGGTTTTTTTTTTTTAATATTAGACTACAAGTTCCCTTATGGAGAATGTTTGCCATTTTCCCAGGGTTCTGTCATAGTGCTCAGCACCTGAACTTGCACATAGACAGAACACACACACACGAAAACCTGCAGGATCGAACCTATGAGCCCTTCAAGGGCAGAGGTGTCTATTCCAGAGTCCCTAGAACAAGGCCCGGACTTTTAACAGCTAGGCTTTATTTAGCTTGGTAACTGCTTCCTAATATTTCTTTGGGGTGAGAGTAGGAATCGACCCTTGACTCACTCTAATCTCTTTATGCAGAGTTCCATCAATTAGCATATCATGTTGCATAGTCACAGTGATTATGTGAATGGTTCAAAAAGGGGCCGTCTCTCAACTATATCAGTGATGCTCAGTGAAAATCAAAGATTCTCCTGCCATTACAGGGGACGTGCAGGCGATCCTCTTGTAACCAGTAGGGGAGATCGTCTCCCAGAGTGTATCCAACACGGGAGCAGCTGAGCTGACACATGGAGTGAGAGAAATACTAGCCTGGTCACCTGCTTTGTGCCCAGGCAGATCCAAACACGAGTCAAGCAAGTGCTCCCCATCATGCTGAATTTACTTGAAAAAATAAAGTTCTTCTCACTGTTTATACCAGGTTGAGTCTAGTTTTCTGTCATTTGCCACCAACTGAAACTTATGTGTTAAGTAGGTATCGGTTAATTTTTGGAAGAGATTCTTAAGGCAATAAACAAAGCTGCCATTGATGGCCCGGGGAAGAACCCTTAACAAGGAGCCTTTGATATTGGAGAGAGGATCTGAATATTAATGTCCGTTCTCCAGTGAGGGCAGTGAATCTTGGTGCTGACCTACAGTAAAAGCTAAACAAACAAGACTCTATCAACTCCTCACAGGTTCCTGCCAAACAGCATTAAGAGCATCACACTGCATAGTAATTAGTGGGCTGATCTTTCATGGTGTAGAAGCGCTTATCAGTGATCGTGGTATATGTAGGACAACACAGGGTAAAGGCTAGCATGAAGAGAACAGGGTAATGGGTTAGGTTATTTACATGATATAGTGAAATGGTGAATAGACCTAGATGGACCCATGACACTGAGACAATGTTTATTTTCTCCTCTGTTTTTAGCCAGAGTGTGGTTCCAATACTTTTGAATTCTGACTTTACTACTGAACCTCTGCTTCAGTAGCTCTCTCTGTATAATGGGACTACTAAATTGGTACATGTAAACTTTCAGAAAATTGTCTGGTGCTCTGAGTTGCCTAGCTCAGTGATTCTCAACTTTTTTGACTCCAGCCCATGGTAAGAAATACATTGATCAACTCAACCCAGGGCACAACTACACAAGCCTAAATCTGAAACAGGAGTTTCAGAAAACAATCCTTATTCTTACAATGCACAATGTATTCTTATAATTTTTTATTCAAAAATAAACAATACTCTACTATCAAATATATAATTCAAAAAATAATTGATACTCTATTACAAAATATATATTCAAAATAAAATAATCTATTACGACATTTTAATTTTTAGATGTTTGTGATCCACTAAACTGATTTCATGCCTATCAATGGGTCTTCACCTGCAAATTGAAAAACACTACCCTAGGTCATTACATAGCACAAAACGCATTCCAGGTAAATGCCCATTACATCTCAGCGGAGCAATGTTCCAAATTTCTGCAGAGCCTGCCCTAATAAACAAGGCTGTACCCCGACTGACTTCTGAGCTCTCCTATGGTCCCAGACTGAGACCAAGTGTCCATGCAAGCAGCCCACTCCACGGCCCCTCTCCCCTGGACACACCTCTTATTCTCATTCTGCTTCCCAAGGTACTTCTTTCCAACTATTTTGCTGTGAGAGGACTCATCCAAAATGAAGAAACTGCAGGGTGAAGGAGAGCCCAAGGTTCTCATGTTTCGCTTGCTTAAGAATTTCGCAGGGAGTTCTATAATATCTTGGGACGCTCAAAGACTGCAATTCAGTAGGTTTGGCAGGGGTTCTTCAGCAAGCACCCAAGGGTTTTTGCTGAAAGGGGAGGGGCTTACAGTACTCAGATAAACACTGCCTCTAACGGAGAACATCAGGTTACCCTAAACTCCACTGGCAGCTGGAGATGCGGCGTCATGACATTTGTGGCCATGAACCAAAGTGTGAAGATTTCCTTAAAACAGGTTTGAGGATGGGGAGGGAAACCAAGCTGGTTGCTTCTGTCTTTAGAATCATCTGAGAGTAGAGTGGGAGAGACCACACACAGAGCCATTCCCTGTGTACACACGAGCCCAGCTGGCTTACTTTCTTAAGCCAAACTGGTGGCTGGCTGTCTTTTTCAAATGATAAGGGCATTTAGGATGTGAAGAGGTGGCTGGGATGGGCGGGGACGCTGAAAGCAATATGGCAGTCTTCAGTCTTGTTATTCGTTAAGTGTGGGTGTTCCATATGTTGGATCCCAGTGGGTGGCAGCTTCCTTGTACCCAGAGGAACCGTGTTCCAGTATTTCTCTCAGGGAGAGAGGCTTGGTGTGCCTTCATTATTTCTCCAAACTCCTGAAACTCTTTTCAAGTGAGAGCCTGTTGAGCATTTATTAGAGTCATGTTTAGAGAAATCACTTAAATTGTCAAAGTAGTAACTCAAGTCACTGGATAATAGAAGAGAAGACCTGGCTCTTGCTCTTCATTCTCTGATGATAACAGTCCCTTCACTGTAGTTTACTGTACAAAGTTCTTTGCACTAGATAGTTTCCAATGTCCCTTCTGACGCTGAAGTGTCTAGAAGTTATGGGGACACACATGTAATTTAGTTCAAAGCCTTAAATAAGAAGTTGAGGAATGACAGAAAGATGTTGGAAATAAAATTTGGCCAGTGAGTCCCATGGGTTCAGGTGTCTGTGCATCAGCTTGGGAAAACAGCAATTTGAAGAGAAGGTTGTGGGAGGGTGACAGGAAAACTAAGCTTGGAGTCAGAGTTAACTGAGGTAAAAACTGATTTCTCTACCCTTTTAGCTACATAGCCTTTAGCGAGCCACTAAATTTCTCTTAGTTTTATTATCTGTAAAATGGGAATAATACATGTGTAAGTCAAAAAGTGAACATATTCCTTCAGCCATCTATCCATTCATTTATTTACTTGAACAAAATTAAGTGTCTGCTATGACTGGTTTCTGAAGTAAGTACTGTTTGGTGAAATGAGGGAAGGTATGTAAGAATGTCTAATTTAGTAGAATATATGATAAAGTACTTCATAAGTGAAGTTTTCCTTCCTCAGTAGCTTGCCTTGTAATGTGCCCTTGTACATTCTCCTCATTCTGGATCTCTAAGTGTCCTTTGGTATCCTTTACAATAGAAATATATCATTTAGAATTTCTAGTTTTATGCTTTTCTTCTCTTCCTAATGCTTTTTATTTTTTCTTTGAAGAACCTCGTTTTACTTTGAGAAACCATTCTACTATCATTTCAGATGGCCCTAGTGAGGCAGGTTGTCAATCACAGGATCTAACCTCTCATCACAGAGCTAGGAAAACGATCCAGGTTGTCCAATCAGAGTACTCTATTTCCCTGGCCACAATAATTGGTCCAGGGAGGGCATTTGGCTCAATAGGGCCAATCATAGACTTCTTTAAGACTTACCATATGAATTCGGCAAGAAAAGGGCTCTCTTTTGGGGGGAGTATTGAGTTACAAAGTTTCAGACTTGTGTGTATGCCAGGTTGTCCTGATACACAGAGGGATTTAGAACTCTGAACCAAAAATATCAGAGCTCTTAAAACTTTAAGACCTGGATCCAATTGTGTCTGAAGCCCGACTCCAGATTTCCCAGTTCTGTATACCAATATATTCCTTTTTTGGCTTCACTTAGTTGAAGTTCAGGTTAACTCACTTGAAAATCAAAGAACCCTGACTGCTCCATCCTTCAAAGTCTGCCTCAGTTTATACTTCCTCGTGTCATATCCTTTAATCTCCTCAGCCAGAGGACACCACAGAGTATATTTTCTTGCCTTTTATTGAGATTTTTCTCATTTACTGACTGGTTTTATGGTTGATTGCATTCATGTCTGTGCCTTCTCCTACTCCAGTATTGCATCATCTATTTTCAAAGGAAGTCATCTTAAATATTATAATTAACATGTTATAATTAATAATAATTTAATATAATTAGCTGAGAGTGAGTATTGTGTGCCAGAACTTGTGTTAACTGATTTATGTGTGCTATCTTATTTAATTATTAAAACATTGCTGTGAGGTGAGCTTTCTTATTCCCTTTTACATATTAAACACAGAACAGATTCAGAGAAGTGAAGTCACTTACCCAAATGTTTTCAGCAAGGAAGCAGAAAGCAGGCTCAGAATCCAGGTCTATTTTATTTCATAAGGTGTGTGATTAATTGTGTGTGTGTATATAATTTTTTGGCCAATATTACAGTTATTAGTATTCTACCATGTTATCATGTCCCCCACAACTTCTCCCATTTTGGTGAGTTTGTATCTATGCCTAATGCAATTAAATCAGTGAAGGAGTGGATTGGTGACATGAAACTGATAACCAGAGAGGCTAAATTACATACAAAGGGCATCCATCATATGGGCCATTCATGGCAAAACATAGAGATGAATGTAGAAGCATTGTGACCTTTCTGGTCTCACAACTCAGTGCTTGGCAAAAATCCTGTTAGGCTACCGATTTCTGAAAGACAAGGCCATTTAGAGAGGAACCGGCCATGATGGATGTACAACCCCAGGAAATGCATGATGAAGGATGAAAACATTGCTATGCATGATTTTTTAATAACTACAAAAAATCTCATGCACAGGGTTTCTGCATGTGAAATTGATAGCATTGCTGATGCCGCTCATCTCTTTAAACAAGCAAACTCATCCTCCCTGGTGCTGTTATGTGGGCAATAAATCGGCTTCTCAGACAGGTTTGCTTGCAGGTTAGAACTGAGACTGAATAGATAATAACTTTTGAGGTAGCAACGCCTGCCATGGCAAATAATAAAGAAATTCATGACCTACGAAGTGCTGGGTGATCGTGTTCTAAAAATATATTTCACCTGGTCTCCAAGTAGGTTCATTAGGTATCCAGGAAGCTGCAAAGAATATTCAGTGCATATAAGGAGGTGACACAAAAAGAATGATCTCAAGTGTAGACAAGCCGTAGTTATGAAAACATGCAGGTCAACGAGGGGTTTGTTGCTAAGTGGCTTTTAAAATCAAGATACAAGGGTTGGGTGTTTGGCTGGGGGCATGCCAGTCTCCACAAGGGGAATTAAGCTGGATTTCTCCCGTGTCATTAGGTAGTGTGGAAGCTTTTGCAAATATCACACTGGATGCAGACTACTTTGATGGGGCTTCAGTAAGTGGATTCTCTGTTTTGGATCATCATTTTTCTGTCTTAGAAAAATAGTTAGGTGTGAACAGTGAACTGAGTCTACCAACACTGTGCAAACACCATTAAAGCGAATGAGACAGAAGAAATTCCACAGACAGGTGACACTGTGAAGGGAAAAAAAGTTTACCTTGGGAGCTCCAACATGCTGTGTGGACCAGATCATGCTATTTAACTGCTATGGACTTTGGTTAAATTCAGTTTTTAATTTTAAGGAGTCATGTGAGCTAGTGCCTTGGAGACTCTACAAAAAGGTGACAATGGTCTTGTGAGTTGAGGAGGACTGT
This sequence comes from Craseonycteris thonglongyai, assembly GCA_004027555.1. Lineage (NCBI taxonomy): Eukaryota > Metazoa > Chordata > Mammalia > Chiroptera > Craseonycteridae > Craseonycteris > Craseonycteris thonglongyai. The sequence goes on along the minus strand of PVKE010036565.1, from coordinate 9,825 downwards.
AAGGTGGGAGAGGAGTGGGATGAACCACTATGATGATGCAGCATTGATTTTTATTTTTGTGACCAGCTAGACTATGGGCTTTCTTGGTGAACATAAAAAGCACCAAGGCAATAGCAGATATTATATCTCTACAAGAAACAGATGCATCCTTAAGACTGGTCATTATTTTCCTATTGAATGCCCACTTTTGGACCCATCAGCAAGCCCTGTCCCATACCAGTTATTAGAATAGTACTGACCAGGGCAGGAAAGATGTGAGCAACTTCATACTGGTGAGCCTAGGCCACTCTGTGGCTCCCAGAATGTTGACTCCTATGCTGTAGTTACTGGCCCAGTCAAGACAGCTCTCAGATCACCAGCCTAGTTCTTGTTCTATTAACAGGTCCTTTTCTCTGCCTTTGTTCTGCCAGAACCTGGACCCTGCACACATGTCCTGTTTGTGCCCTTGCCTATACCTTGGGACCCTGTTCTGGTACAACTTCATCAGAACTCTGCATTTCCCAGCTGACCTTGGGAGTGGTCCAGGTTAGTTGTAAGGTTCTTATTGGTGAGCTCCCTTTTCCATATTGTGCATCTGTGAGACATGTCCCTGGCCTTTTCCTATAGGATGCTGGATGTCTCTGTGGCTCTATCCAGACTCCATTCTTGGGGAGGAGTGACTCTACTTCCCTAACCTGGACCCCTTGGCTTCAAATCTCCCCTCTGGGATCCCATCACCCATGCTGCAAAGTCATTGGAAGGCTCAGGATAGACTTTTCTTGATTGTGCAGAGGGATATCATTTTCTAAAACTACATTATAATGCTTAATGTAATAAACAGCTTAACTCTACTAAGAAACAGAAAGAAACAGGCCACTTAACACTATTTGAATCTCTGAACTTTTTTCCTATGTATATATAGGATGAGTTTTTAAAGCCTCACATCCATGTGCATATATGGTCTCACACAGGAACAAACATATTAAATTGTTAAATTTAACATCTTGTTAAATTGGCACATTTTGGACCCAGAGGATTTCTCCATTGCTAACTAAAATATATTGATGATTTCACTCATAGGAGGACTTTGGTATACACACTCTCACAACAAAGACACACAGTACACAACAAAACAGACTTAATATAATGCCTCCACTACTTTTTAAGAGAGCTGGAGCTATTAAGAGACTATTTTTAAAAGTACTTTAATAATTAAAAGACAAAATAAGTATCTTCTGGGTCATTGTGCTAAATGGTTTGAAAATTATCCTGCAATTGGCATAATTTTGAAGAAATCTCAAATGCTCAAGCTTTAGGTTTTATTTCTATCAATGTCCATATTGTGGAAATTAAAAAAATCATCTCAGCAGACACAAAATTCAGAACACTTAATATTTTCCTTTTGTTCCCTTATTTTAAGAACACTGAGGTGAGAATTTATCACAAAGTAACCTTACTCACTACATACTGAGCTATATGGATATGAGGAGGAAACAAAACAAAACAAAACAAAACAAAACAAAGCAAAATAAAACATAACATAAAACAGGTAATTTTTGATTCACTTACTTGATTTCTTTTATGATTTTTACATTGACTTTAATTATTACAAAAAGAAACTAAGAAATACACATATAGGTCATTTCCATTAAACTTTTCTTTACTATTATAATCCTCTCTTAAGAGGTGACTTTTATTTTCAATCAGATATATGTTCTGCCAATCTATTTATTTGTATTATATAAATATAAATCTGTATTTATAAAGTTGTTTTATGTGTGCACTGAAACTTTTGTGTTTGTTTCACTTAATAGTCATATATACACACATATATACTCATATATGAGATATATAGTGTAATATTGACAGTCTTAGAGATATGATACATATTAAATTCTATGTATTTATATATTATATACATAATTATATTTATATTAAATATGAATATATATGCATATAATTCCTATGAAATACAATATACTACAGCAGTAAGAGAAAATACAGTAGATACTATTTTGAAAATATCAGGATTTTCTTTACTCCTATATTGTATTCAGGAGAAAGCAAATACCAGCGTTTATATGACCAGCTCACTAATGATGCCCATTTATGTTGCTTCCAAATGCCGTCACCAATACTGCTGCAATCAGCACTCAAGCAGATATTTTAGCAGGTTATTTTGCTTATAAGAAACTGAAATGTAGTCAAATTATAAATCTATCGGTTGAGGAACCCAGTAAGAGCTGAATGTTCAGGCCCCATAAAAGGTAGGGACTCTCCTCTAGGAACATTAATTCTGGAGTGAAATCTGCTCACGGGAACCAGAAGGCACAGACCTGCCCCTTAAGGCTCTTCCCTCAGCTGTGCCCAACGCCACTCTTGTTCTCACGCTTCTCTTCCCACACGGCTGCTCTCCCCCCTGCTGGCCTCTCTGCCCCCTCTGTCCAGAGCCTGGTCTTTCAGGGTCAGCTCTCACTGACAACTACTTGATGCCTACATTGCTTAGGTTGGATTTCCTAAGGCAGAGGTTGATTGTCCTGGAGTGTGTGTGTGTGTGTGTGTGTGTGCGCGCGCGCGTGCATGCTCACCCTGCTTTAGGCTGTGTCATGTGCCCCTGGCCTATGCTATCTTTTCGTTGAGTGTCCACCAAAAAAGAAGAAGAGGACAGACCTAAGTACCATGGCCTAGGTCGGACTGTTCTGTAATAATTTGGGGAGGCAGTGAGAAGCGAGATTTCCCCCCCATTAAAGTAGAACTGTGCCTCTTCATCTCCTTCATTCCCAGTGGCTGGGGTAGCACAGGACTCAGGATGGCGCCCTGATAACTATCTGTTCCCTTAGATTCCGGGGAGTTGAAAGGTAAAATATGCAATCCCAAGAAGGACCTCTAGTTTAAGGATTATTCTGAGAAACTGTAGACAAAGGAGAAGCTTTAAAAACAGAGTATAAGTCACCCTTTTGGAAGGAAAACTTACATTAGAAAGGGGCTTATACTGTACTAGGAAGAGAGCTATTACCAGGGACAACTTTTTCAACAGAGAATTTCACCTACATGGCTGGGCATAAGTAGTTTACCAAACATTTTGTCTTATTTCCCTAAGAATTGTTTTCCTCCCTTTGAGGCCCCAAACCTCAGCTCTTCCTTAGCTCAGAATGGGATACAAACCTCAATCATCTGGCTGTCTTTGAGTCTCGTACCTCTGTAGCGCACATGTATGTGCATATATAATTAAAATTACCCCCCCCCCCAATTAATCTGCCTTTTATTGGCAAGGGGAGGCAAGGAAGGAGTCTCAGCTAAGAACCTAAAAATGTAGAAAGGTTATTTTTTTCTTCCTTACAGGCTCATCACATTACACTCCCCCTCATACATGGTATAAAAAATATCTATATCTATCTATCTAGCTATCATCTATCTATCTATCTATCTATCTATCTATCTATCTATCTATCTATCATCTATTTATCTATCTATCTGTCTGTCTATCTATCTATCTATCTATCTATCTATCTATCTATCTATCTATCTATCTATCTATCTATCTACCCTGTTTCCCCGAAAATAAGACAGTGTCTTATACCCTGTTTCCCCCAAAATAAGAGTGTCTTACCCTGTTTCCCCCAAAATAAGACAGTGTCTTATATTAATTTTTGCTCCCAAAGATGCGCTAGGTCTTATTTTTTGGGGGATGACTTATATGTATTTCAGCAAGAGGCAAAACTGTAAGTAGGTTTTATTTTTGGGGAATGTCTTACTTTCGGGGAAACACGGTATCTATCTATCTATCTATCTATCTATCTATCTATCTATCAATCATTATCTATCATTGGTATTAGGCTACAATTTAGAGACCTGATTCAGTTGTTGTATGCTCTTTGAGCATCCCATTATAATGTGTAAAGTGAATCCCAAAACACACATATTATACAAAGTTATGATTAAATGAGATAATGTCTAAAATATTCTTTGCAACCATAAGAACGGTTTTACCAATATATGAAGCTAGCTCTAAGAAAAACGAAGAAAATCAATAAGCTAGAGAACTTTTTACTTTTGTCAGTACTGTGGTTGTAGCTGGTTTTACCAAACATGGTCATTTGATCATTATTTTTCTTAGCAAGGCAGTGAGTTTAAGGAGATAAATTGAAGAGGCTCAATTTCTATCTGGCAGCCATTCCAGTTTGAAAGATCCAATTTGGTAATCAATTACGTGTAAGTAGTTTTATTACTATGATGGCAAATGCCAAGAAGAATAAAGTAAGGGTGACATGAAAGTTCTCTGTCTCAATATACCATAGTACAGCTTCTTTTCTCCTCCTCAGTCTGGACCTTCCTTTGAGACTGAGATTACAGCTTGCCTCATTGCGTACCTGTTTTAATCTATATTGGATGATGAGTGAGTAAGAAAAACTTCCTGTTTGTGTATAACAGCCTTTGTAGGCTGACATTTCCTAGAAAAATCTTTTTTTAAAATTGTTTTTCACAGAGAGTGAGAGAGCGGGGGTGGGTGGGTGGGGGGGAGGGAGCGGGGAGAGAGAGAGAGAGAACTGAACTGGGGGAGCTCCCAGTTCAGCACGGTCCGGGGCCGGGATTTGATCCTGGGTCCCCAGCGCTGCAAAGTGAGCACTTAACCCACTGAGCTATCCCGGCTTCCCCTCCTAGAAAAATCTTAATGCCTACATAAAGCCTATTAACATTAGATTTATGTCACACTTTAAGGAAGTCTAATTTGTTTATTAAATAACTTATCTTATGCCAGAAGTTTTACTGTATGCATCAGGTAGCCTCAGGAATATCAGGAAGTGTGAACAAAACCATAAATAAATAGCCTGAAATTTCATTGAATTTGATCCACAGTCCTCATTTCATGATTCCCTTGCAACTTCATGAGAACCAAGGATTAATATTTCCATTTGGTACTTGTGAAATTAAGCTTTAGGAAGGCTAAATAACTTACCCAAGATCATAGAGCTAACAGTGACTGGTTACCTGAACTCAAAGCCAGGTGGGTGTCTTCTCCCTACCCCCTACTGCATCTTCATAGGTTGAGTCCTGTGCCTTGATTAATGATCCCTGCATTAGGTGAGCTGAAATACTGCAAGCATCAGCTGCTAGGTCGCACCTGAGCTTTTAGAAACCCTTTCTGTTCACTAAGCAGTGCCATTTATAAACTTCCATTGGGGGGAACAGCAAAAACTGTTTAAATGGCATTCTGAAAGTAATACACGGCTAGCCATTTATCTAAGCTTCCTTCCTAGGCAAAATTAAAAAGTCCATGTCATAAAAGTAAAGAACTGGAAAGAACCTAAACATCCACCAATAGGGGATTGATGATATGAATCACGTTACATTCATGCCGTAGGATATTGTACGATCGATTAAAGTTACAAGGTAGACATATATTAACTGGCTTAGATAATTATGTCATATTAATATATGCAAAAAGTAGGTCCTCAAGTATTTTATAGAATATAAGCTCATATGCATAATAAAATGATATAATGCATAATAAATGTTGAGTGTGGTTATACATGGTTGGGTGGCAAAGTTATATGTGATGTTTTTGTTTACATAAATGAACAATTAAAAAAAAAACTTTCAACCTATCCTAAGAACAAAAGAAGATCTAATTGAGCTTGAACTGAGCATGTAATCTTTCTCTTAGATATATTAGGTACACAAAAGATAATTCTAATTAAGTTCTATAATTCCTGTAATAGAAGAGGCTTTGCATGTTTGTTTGTCAAATTCTTATATGGGTATCACATATGTTTTAAGCAATGTTAGTTGATAACATTTTGTGCTTGCTGATCCCCAAACAAAATATATGAAAGGCTTATCTGATTATCCCCATGTTCTCATTCCAGTCTGGTTTAGGAGATCTATTCTTATTTCCAGTCAGATTCTTATCACATTATTATTGCCTCTCCCAACATGGCTTTCTCTAGGAGTAATCATGTACAATTTTCTTCTGTCTCCCTGACACCTAGCTTAAGGATTCAGCATGCCGTGAGAGTCCAATAAAACCTGTGATATATAAATTATTGTAACCTAGTTGTTACCTGGGACAGAAATGAAGAAGGAGCTTCTAAAAGCCCTGCCTGGAAATTAGCATGTATGTTTCAGGTCACTGAACAAAGGTGTTGAGTAAAGGATTGAGAAAAGGAAAAAAAAAAAAAAAAGAACAAAATATATGTCAGAGCATGGGTAGGTACTGCTTCAAGGATTTAAGATTAGGATATTTTGGCCTAAAGATGGAAAAATTTCTGCCCCTCAGAGAAGGATGCCTTAAATCTTAAGTTCATTTAATTTAGTTCTTCAGTGACTCATTTCACAATTATTGAGCGTCATATTTCAGAATCAAGGAAGTTGGGTTAAAAGCTGGAATGTGTGTCTTGCTTTCATTCACCTGAATGAAGTATTTTCTATACAAAGCAGGTAACAGGGTCTTTAAAAGTCCAATTCTGTTTGTTTTTTTTAAATTAATTAAATTATTTATTGCTATGGGTTAGCTTTTCCTGCTCATGAAAAAGTGCAGTGTGTATATTCCTTTGTGTCTAGCTTCTTTTACTGAGTAAAATATATTTCAGATAGATCCATAATATTCTGAGATTTAGTAGTTTGTTGCTTTTTAATGCTGAAAGCATACGACTGTATGAATATATCACTTTTTAATTGATTTTCTTGTTGATGGATAATTGGGATGTTTCTAGGTTGGAGTATTATCAATAAAATTCCTATTGATTTTCTTGAACAATATTTTTTTGTGACTATGTTTTCATTTCTCTTGGTAAATACCTAGAATTGAATTGTTGTGTCACAAGTTGCCTCTAAAGGTTGGGTGGGGGAACTCATACAGCTCAGTAGCAAAATACAACTCAACCAAAAAATGGGTGAAGGACCTGAATCAATATTTTCCAAAAAAGACATATAAATGGCCAACAGGTACATGGAAAGGTGCTCAACATCATAAGTCATTAGGAAAATGCAAACCAAAACCACAATGAGGTGTCACCTCACCCCTGTGAGGACTGGGATGGTTATCATGAAAATGATAAGAGATAAATACTGGCGATAATGTAGAGAAAAGGGAACCATTGCATACTGTTGGTGGGAAGGTAAAATGACACAATCACTATGGAAAACTGCATGGAGGTTACTTAAGAAATTAGAAATAGAACGACAATATGATCCAGTAATCCTACTTCTGGGTACATATCCAAAGAACACAAAATCATTACCTCAAAGAGATATATGTACTCTTATGTTTATAACAGCATTATTTACAACATTAAGGTTTCTAACCAACATAAGTGTCCAGCGATGAATGAATGGACCAAGAAAATGTCACACACACACACACACACACACACACTGGATATTAATCAGCCTTAAAAAAGAAGAAAAACTTGCTACCTGTGACAATTTGGATGAATGTAGAGGGCATTACACAAAGTGAAATAAATCAATTGGAGAAAGACAAATACCACATAGTATCACTTATATATATGTGGAATATCAATCAATCAATCAATCAATCAATCAAATGATAAAAATGAATCAGAAAAGTGCTTGCCAGAGGCTGGCGGTGGGGGTAGGAGATGCGGGTAATAGGGAGAAGTTGGTAAAAGGGTAGGAAATTTTCAGTATAAGATGAATAAGGTTTGCGGATCTAATGTACAAGGGCTGTCTGGAAAACAATTAAGCTGTTGTCAATGTAATAAGAATGGTTACATGACTGGACACTTTCCCGACAGCTCTCATATAACTTGGGTGACTATACTATATTGTATAACTGAAATTTGCTAAGAGAGCAGAACTTACATATTCTCCACAACAATAAGAAAGGAAAGGTAAATATCTGAGGTGACGGATGTGTTAACTTGAGGGGGAGATCCTTTCACAGTGTATATACATGTATCAAATCATCACATTGTATACTTTAAATACCTTACAATTTTATTTGCCAATTATACTTGCATAAAGCTGAAAAAAAAATAGTGGGTGGGGATGAGAATGGACTGGACAGAGACTTGAGATAAGTTTTGGGTTGATGTAACATTTTGTATCTTCAAATGGTTTTGATCACACAGGTGTGTACATTTGTCTAAGTTAATGGAATGGATACATTCAAGTCTGTGCATTTCAATATATGTAAATTTTATCCCCCAAACAAAGAGCCATTAACAAATATTGAACTTTAGTTAATTATATTATGCTCAAGTGTTCAGGAGGAATTATACTGATGTCTGAAACTTAATTTGAAGAGCATCAAAAAAAGAAGATAGATTGATAGATGAATAGACAGATAGATATGTGCTAGAACAACTGTAACAAAGCAATCATGGAATCTAAGTGATGAGTACATGTGTCTTCACTATAAAATTTATTCAGCTTTTTGGTATGATTGACATTTTTTATTGTACAATGTTGGAAAATGAAAATATTTCTCTCCTGCGCAAATCCTCCAGAGTCTTCTCAGCATACTTAGAATAAAATCCAAAGTAGTTAACTTTGGACTATAAGGCCCTAAACAATATGGTTCCTGGTTTCCTCTCTGCCTTCATCTGCCCAACTCTGACCCTCTCTGGCTTTTCTTCCAGGGACCAGTGGGTTCCTTACCATCTCCAATTCTCTCCCAGCCTATTTTGGTCTCAGAGTTCTCACACTCATTGTTACCTCTGCATAGGATTCTCTACCCTCATCCTGGGTATTTGCATAGTTACCTGCCTCTCTCCACACAATTACTATCTGCTCAATGACTCCTCCTCCAGAAAGCCTCCCTGGGTCACCTTATCAATCTCTTTCACCCTGCCCTATTACTTGTGCGCCATGTGTCTTTTTTCAGATTTAATTCATTTTCCTTCCTCCACTGATGTACAAACTAGGCCTAGGACTCCATTTTGTTCATCTCTCTGTCACCAGCTTCTAGAACACTGCATTTGGCATGTGCAGCCACTCAACGCATACAGGGTTCAGCAGAAGCAACGTCCATTTTTTTTATAAGCTGGTAATCGATACCAAATCTTTTATTACAAAATCATAAGCATGTAATTCTGTGACATAACAATATCACACTCAAGCTTTAAAAAGGGCATTACTTCTGCTGGACCCTGTATTTGCTGGATAAATCAATGAATAGGGATTTTCCATAATGCTATTGAAAATTAAACTTTTTACTTTAGAACAGATAGACTTAGAGAAAAATTGTGTATATATAGTTCCTATATACTCTACAACCAGTTTCCCCTTTTATTAACATGGTGTATATGCTAAAACGAATGCACCAACATTGATACATTAGCTAAAGCCAGGGCTTAGATTTCCTGTTTCCATCTCCTGTCTTTTCTCTGTTCCAGGATCCCCACATTGCCTTGGGCTTCTCTTGGCTGACAGTTTGTCAGACTTTCCTTGTTTGGGATGACCTTGACAATTTTGAGGAGTACTGGTTAGGTATTTTGCAGAATGGCTTTGGTTGTAAGTTGTCCATAGTGTGAATTTACAGAACAGCGAATTAGCTTAGAAAATGCTGCTCCCTCAGGAACTCTGACTCATACACAATACTCCACATTTTTGTACTACTGTTAGAGCATGGATACATTTGGAAGATCTTATTATCTCATTTGGTAGATCTTATTATCTCATTTGGTAAGTGCTGTGACAAGGAAGGCCTTTCTATGTCTGCCTTACATATGAGGAAACTGAGATTCCATGACAGTCAGGGTGCAAGACCACATAGGATATACGGGTGAGAAGAACTCAAGCCCTAGGATTCTGAGTGCAGGTCCAGCTCTTTTTCTGCCTCCCACACCTGTCTTTTGACACCATCATAACTAACCCTTTACA
>PVKE010036564.1:0-16333 GCA_004027555.1 Craseonycteris thonglongyai | reverse complement strand
CAAAAGTTGGGTCTGGAAATTTATTTTCTTCATGAGCCTATATCTTGAAAACTTAATAAGTGATTTAAAAAATAAAAAATAGTTTTGAACATATATTTTACTTATCTACCCATACCTCACTGGAATGCACCTTATACTGAAACACAGTGTATAAACATAGTATGCATTTCACACCCCTTCTTCCCCCTTAGACTACGCCCATGACAAGTTGATCGCGACACACTTTTAAGATAAAAAGTAGATCTTATATACAGAAAAGTTGGCCACCCCTGATATATATCACCATCCCCTACCTCTCACTGATCAAAGTTTACCATATACATACACACACATACACATATGCACACAAATATATCTCATATATACACACATACAAATATATATGCACACAAATACTTATGTATCATATATATGCACACACACAAATATATATTCATATATACACACAAATGTATAAAATCTTTTTAACTGCCATAGATAACAAAGCCTAAGGCAAAGTTTATGTACTAACACTTTCTGGATGGATCATTCCCAAAAGTTAATGGTTTCTAGCAAACCCACTAACGCAAACACTTTTCTTTACTCTCTCTAGTTATCAATTCTTTATTTGGGAGAGTGAGTCCTACAGCAATGTATTCAATTGTATCCTTTGTTGACTTTGAGATTCAGTGATAGATAGATTCCCAGCTTTTCCTCTGGGCTACTGTTATCTTTTAAAAGGCACTCAGCAGGGTGCCAACAGGTAAGCAAAAGCCAAAGGAAACACATGGCATCTTTCTCTAGAGCAGGGCTTATTTTCTCTTGGAAATTCTGGTCCTTATAAACCTAAGATCCCATTTGTTCACTCAAGTCTTGGCTATTCCAGACCCAGAACTCACCATACACCTATGCATCATCCTTACTGTTCCGCCTTTCCCAGCGAGTGAGGCCTTAAGATTAGAGGAAGGGGCTGGAACAGGGCCCCTTGAGGCCATTTGTCCCTCTCCCTGACTTTTGAATTTGGAGAGCTTCTCTCCTAACTGGTTTGTCTGTGTGTAAAATTGTCCCTAGTTGCTTTGAGATTTTCCAACTGAATGTTGCCTTGTTAATGGAAAGCCAGAACTGGAGGATTTCAGACTCAAAAAACAAGTTTGAAAATAAAACATATACAAACGTTGACCATCACAGGAAGAATTTTTAGGTGGAGGGGTCATTCAACCTCCCTGAGTTCCTCTTTGAGGTCTTACATTGGATCCAGGGATGTGATTATCAGTCCTCTGGGACCGAGACAGGCAAAACTTTCCCCCTTGGTTCCCCGGCTGGTATGGGCTGGCATTGGCACCCAGTACTGAATACAAAGGACGTGTACCCTTAGGTCAGGGCAGTTAAGGTCTTTGTCCTACACCCCTTGCTTCACTGGATCATCTGCTTAGGGCTTCCTTTGGCTGGGCCCCTCCTCACAGTGAGAACAAGGATCCAAGGGAAGCCAAATGGAGTCAAGGACAAGGTTAGGCTCTGGGGCCCTGCAATTTTCTGCTGAAATGACCTCAAGCCCTCTTTTAGGGCCCTCAATGAACTCTTCTCCAAGTTCATCCTCCCAAATATGGGCAGCGTGTCTGATGTGCACACCCAGGGGTCCAAGAGGTGGCCAAGGGGTGCTCCGGTGGGTGCATGAGACTGAAGTTTGGGTTGTTTGCACACATGTATGCAAGGCTCTCTGTACTAAGAAACAGAACTGGGGTGCATAGAGAAGCAGCATGAGCTGTGGGCCAGGGCACCCCCATTTAAATTCTTGTCTTGGCCCTTGAAAAGTTAGGAATGGGCCTGCCAAGGAAGAGCAAATGAGAAATGTCCAAAGAAAATATAAGACTTGTGAAACCAACACATTTCCCAGAACACCTGTTTTGGTGCAAGGAAAAAAGTATCCCCAAAGTCATTGCATTGATAAACCTGGACTTAAAGCTTAATTTATTTTTAGAAGCAGATAAAGCACTGATTATTCCAATAACTGAGATTCATTTTGAAATGGGGATAGTAGATCCCCATGCTACTGTGAGGAGAAAATAGTGCAGGCAGTATTGAATGAAGGGAAGCTGAATGCATGCTAATATGATTTTTCTATTTTCCTCCAGATGGTCCCTAAGATAATATTCAAAGCTTTGCCTTTTCCTTCATTTGTCCTACACTGTCTGGTGGGATATAGTTAAAAAAACAGATACTCAGATGTTTTTAAATATCAAGTTAAGGTAAGTTAGGACTTGCTCTCCCGCAATGAGAGCAAACAATGTCCAGGATCAAAAGCCATTGTTTTTCTACTTTTCAAAGTTGCCAGAATTCCCTCAGGGGTGTGCACCAGGTAACTGTGGGGGCAAGCTTATCATCTGAATGATATCATTGTCACAGCACATGCCAGACCCCAGCTGGGGCCTCTATCCAGTCTGAAGATACCATGCAATCCATCTTGTCTGAAAAGAAAGGAAGAGCTGATAACCAGGCTGATGAGCCAGGCAATCCACTTAAATGTTAAAACACACACGACCTGAAGAGAGTCTTCAAAGGCAAAGTGAATTGTAGGAGAATGTGGCTCATGCCAGAAATCACAGTGGTCATCCCTGACACTGTGTAGCACTTTGCTGTTTCCTCGGGGCTACCACAGACATGATTTCACATTGTCCTCCTTTGGAGACAGCAGTGCTTGTCCACACAGAGCACCTGGGGACAGAACCCTCAGCGTTACCAAAACTCCCATTTGGAGAGCATTTGGTAAGCATGGCATTGGCTTTGGGGCTTGGGTAGAGCACTGAGTGCCTAGTAAGCTGCCCATCAGTGGCCGCTGGGATTCAGCTGTGACACTTTGTATAAGACCCCTAACCAGGGGAAGCCGGGATGGCTCAGTGGGTTAAGCGCTCACTTTGCAGCGCTGGGGACTGGGGATCGAGTCCCGGCCCCGGCCCGTGCGGAACCGTGTGCTGGGCTGGGAGCTCCCCCAGTTCGGTTCTCTCTCTGTCTCTGTATCTCTCTCTCTCAATCTCTCTCTCTGTCAAAAATAAAAATAAATAAATAAAAAACAATAAAAATAAATCAAAAATTCTTTAAAAAAAAAAGACCCCTAACCAGTGAGGAAGCCACAATCCTTCAGGGAAACCCTGAGGTGTAGCCTCTCTGAGCAAGGCTCAGCTAACAGGCAGGTCTTGGCCCCAGGGACATGCGTCTTTCCTCTGCCTGTGCTTAAGGAACAATTGCTCCTAACCTGAGTTTGCATCAAGAGACGCAGCAGATTGTCTGAAAGGGAGCTCTGGTCTACAGATCTGGTGGAAGGCATCACACATAGCTATGAAATCAGCAGATTAAAAAAGAAAAACAAAATACAATAACACCACCCAATGCTGACATAGTTTTGGTTAAACAGATACATATATTGCTGGTAATATTGTTAATGGGTCCAACCTTTTTGGGGAGAAACAGAGCAATATACAAGGTCCAGCAGAAGAAATGCACCTCATGATTGTTACAAAATCATAAGCATATAATACTGTAACATAACAATATCACACTCAAGCACACTATACTACTTTAAAAAGGGCAATACTTGTGCCAGACACTGTGTTTCAGGAGTGATAAAAATGTTCATGCACTTTGACCTCCATCAATTTTACTTTGTAGAGCTAAGCTAAAGAGAAGGACTGAAAAGGAAATTACCTTTACTAACAGGTGTAAATTATGATGGAAACCATTTACCCAAAGGAAATGCTTATAACATAATGCTTGGGAGAACACAAAATTGTATTGCAATTATACTGTAAAAATCACACAGATGTATAGATAAGGATGTATAAACAGTGGTGGGGAGGATGTGTAAGGGAACACAATGAAAAGAAAATCACTACTTATTAGGGTATTATTTTTATTAGGAATGCGATAAAATGCCAGAAGCTTATCCTTCCCAAAGAGAATAATGAGAATGTGCTAAGGTACTATTTTGAAGTACCCAGGCTCTTTTGAGACATGCTGTGCCCATCACCTTAGGCTCCCATGTTACAGGTAACAACTTCAAGTTCAGAGCTACTATGGTCAAATAGCGAGTGAGGAGGGGATGGGCCAGACTCCAAAGCGCGATGGCAGGGCCCTACGCAGCATGCCTTGCAATTCACTCTAAATACCGTAGCCCCATTTCGGCTGTTTGTCCAGGAAGAAGTCTTCCTTTTCCTTTTCTCTTTTTCCTTTTCCTCATTTTTAGAAAGCCAATTAATGTTTTTTTCCAGGACCCTGGGGAGGGAGGGGTAGATTCTTGCATGCACAGATCTCTCCTTTTCCCATAGCCTGCAACTCAGACTGTTTTCACCTAGTTTACAAGTGTGTATGTATATATGTATGTATATATATATTATTTGTTGTTGTTTGTTTTCTCCTGGCTCCCTGAGCCCGTGATTTTACTCCAGGCCCTTTATATTGGTATGGTCATCAGTCATTTTCTTCTCAAGAAAATCATACACTCCCTTTTCCTGATGCTTGAGTGTGTAATAATTTCTAGGACATGTTTTCTTTAACTGAATACAGTCTTACATATAGAGGAGAGGATTTGTAAATCCATATATGTACATTTTAAAGGAAAAGTAGTTGCTTAGACCTTAAAGGCAATTGCTTTCTGTCCCTCATTTGTGAGGTGAAGATTAGAAATGGGCTTTTTAAGGGGATAAATAGGAGACAGTCTAGGAATTTACAATAGCAATGTTAGCAAATAAAACACATATACATCAGAAATACATGTTGCCTCTTCCACTACCTAATCAGTGTGTGAAGGTATGTACCTTAAAGTACTACTCATATGAAATATGTTCATTCTACACAAAGGATAGAAAATAAATCTCAAACGTCTGCATGCCAGCACTTAGCTAAAGAAAGAATATTATAGATGCAATGAAAACTCCTTCCCATTTACATTATCCTCCTTCCCCAAGGAGAATCACTGTCCTTATTAGTGTTTACCCTTCCCATGCATACACACACACACACACACACATATGTATGTATGTGTATGTGTGTGTATATATATATATTCAGCTCTATGCAGCCACAACTTGCTTTCTTTGCTAAATGTCAGGTTTCCAAGGTTAATCCACATTTGGCGCAAGTGGAAAACACTGGACTCTACTCTTGGAAAAGGGCGATACTCACCCTGTGAGAGTCAAGCACAGGAATCGGGACCACCCAAGGGAACAGGAGAGTCATTATGTCCCATTTCACACTCAGGGAACACACGAAGTCACTGCCCTGCTTACCTCCAGTACGAGTATATTAAACGTGTGTGTACACAGGTGATCCCACTGTAATATGATGTGTTAGATTGCAAAGTAGAAGTCAGGGCCTGTATTGTGTATCTCAGTATTACCTAATAGAAATGTAATGTGAGCCACACATGTCATTTTAAATGTTCTAGCAACTGCATTTAAAAATGTATAAAGAAACGGGTCATTTTAACAACATATTTAAACCTATTATGTATAAAATATTGTCATTTTGATATGTAATCAGTATAAAATTATTACTGAAACAGTTCACATTTTTTTATACCAAGTTTTCAGAATTCAATGTATGTTTTATACTTACAGTATGTGTTAATTTGCACCGGCCACATTTCAAGAGCTTAGTAGCCACATGTGCCTAGTAGCTACTATATTATACAGCACAGATGTGCCTTTAAAATCTGACCTGAGAAAACACACTAATTGTTTATGTGTCAATCTTCGTATGAATGAATGAACACTGTGAAGGTGTTTGTATCTTTCGCCAGTGGGCTGGGGAGCCTGGGGGGAAGACTCCAGCACTATAATCCCCTTCTGTAATCTTAGGAAGGTCACTTGGCCTCCTAACCTTTTGGGGCCTCAGTTTCCCTCACCATAAAATGCAAGGGTGAACTGAGATCATTCAAGGAGCCCTTGTAGCTTTGTTGGTCCTGAGCTTTTTCCACCTCTCATGGCCAGTTTTCCTTGGATTGAGGACAGTGGCTACCTCTCTGCCGAAGGGATGGGCTGCCGTTTGTCTTCCCGACATAGAGCACCAGAGAACCTTTCATTAGAAACTGACTCCTGCGTGTTCCACGAAGCCTACGTCTAAGCCTAAACCTTTGTTCTTTTAGGAGAACCATGATTCCACCCTAGGCCAGTCTGGCTTCATAGAAGTCCACAGTCAGGAAGAACCACAAACCAACTCCCCTGGGTGGCATGGCCCCAGTGGCGCTTTATTTAGACGAATGCACACAGGGATGCTACAGTCCAGTCTGGGCGTATGATTATATGGTTTTGATGCTGTGTAGTCTTATGGGAAGTCAAGAGCACTGACTGCAAGTCCCAGCTCACTCCAAATTTACTGTGCCCTGCCTCAGTTTCCCTTTTTCTCAAGTTGACAGTATAGCTGTTACTGATAGTATGACGGTTCTATCCTGGTCCCCAAATCCCTTTTTAAAGAAACATGAATGACCCTGTACTGTGAATGCACCATAAATCCAAATTTTAAAGTACCTTTGGGTTGAAATGAGCTTCGAGGTCAGGTGAGCTCTCAGGTTCCATCCTCTTTTCTTCTTGAAGATCCAGTGGTATTAAGGAGGACATGCAGCCATGACTAGCCTGGGAAAGCCTTCGAGGAAAAGGAGGAGAAATGGTAATTTGTATTTATCAAGCCCTTATTGAAAGAGAGGTGGGTGAGTGTACCCCTGGAAGAAGGGACCCACTCTGGGCTGCTAGCATTTTCCATCCCCTTTGAAGTAGGCACCACAGGGACACACTAGTCATTGCTCATTAATCGTGGTGGGAAGGAGAAGGAAGCTCTTTCTATGTACCTCTGTCAGCACGTAGGAGGGGCCACTTGTCAGGGCATTCTGATTCTTGGCAAATTGTCATTTGACATCAATCTAAAGTTAATGCAGTGCTACATCCACCTGCACTATCTCTTTAAAGAGACACATCATCATTCAAACCATGTGGGCTTATTCGAAAATGACCTTCTCTCTGAGAGCTCATTTTCCTTTGGTTTGATCCTCCCAGGTTGTGACATTTCAAAAGTAATTTAGAATTCAATTTAATTAAAAAAGTTATACACACATATTCATAGACACACACACACAGATCTGGTAAAAATTCAAATACTATAAAAAGGTATTCAACAAAAAGTAAATGTCCATTCCATCTGAGCCAAACACCAGTTTGTAACCAGTTTCCTGCCTGTTATTTCAAAGCTATTCTATCTATCTATCTATCTATCTATCTATCTATATATTTTTTTAGGCATTAATAAAAAGATGTACTGTTTAGCTTTAAAGCTACTTTAACTCAAGACAAGGCAGAAAGGTAGAAACCTGTGGATGAAAACAGAAAAAAAAAGAAAAGAATGTCCTGGGGTGTAATTGTTTTAAATGATGTGTTGATGTGTTGAGTTTAAAAATATTTTGGTGTGTTCCAAATCATGGAAAACAAGATGCTGTGAATCATGGACTGTCCCAAATAAACTGTCCAGTATGATTATATATTTTTGTGTTCACTAGGCAAGGTCATCTTAATGAGTTTACATAATAATATACAGAAAACAGAAGGCACCAAATAAACTGGAGTGAACAGGGAGGGGCGAGGAGGAGCAGAACGCAGACCTTCTCAGGAACTACCACTTAGAGAAGCGGTGTTGGGAAGGAAAAGATGAAAGGCTAGGCAGGGAGGAGAACCACGCTTCAGGCCAGAGCTCTTGCCTGTGGGATTTTCTGTGACGGTGGAAGTGACCACCTCTGCACTGCCCAATATGGTAGCCGCTGGTGCTACTGAGCACTTGAAATGTGACCGGCGTGACTGAGGAATTGACTTTCTCGTTCTATTTAGTTTCAGTTCATTTGAATTTGAATAGCCACATGGGTTGGTGGTTAGCATGACAGTGCAGCTCTTTGGGAACATGGATGTGCACAGAGAGAGAAGAATGAAAAAGGTGAAGAGAACAAATAAGGGGAAAGTGAAAGCAGAAGGGAAAAGAAGGAAGCGAAGCAGAGAGGAAAAGTGAGAAGAAAGACAAGCTGTTGGGCCTTGCCAGAGGAGAATGGAAGAGAATAAAAGAAATGAACAACTACAAGAAGCAAGGGAAGGAGATGGGAAAAGAGGAAGACAGTGGAAGGGCACAGACAGCTGAGAACAACTCTTAAGTGACAATGAGTGGCCCTGCACCCCTGGAAGGAAGCTTTCCACCACCTCTGGCATTTATTCTGAAGCTTCTGTGGCAGCAGCACTGGAGTGGCCTCTGGAAGGCCACATTCTGGAGCTACATTCCACCGGCTCCAACCTTGGGAGGCCTGCAGGCATTAACCACCTAATCTGTGGGGGGAGCAGTGGTCTACAACCCCAAGGATGCCTCCACCCTAAGGAGTAAAATAAAAGTCTACTCGAAGTAAAACTCACAGATTTGATACACCACTAGGTGTCACCATGAGCCATAATGAGTTTTTATTTATTTATTTTTGACCTGCAGCATTTGGTGTTAAGTTTCTTCTTTGCATCCAGACCTGATTGGTACAATTTGTCTATTTTCTTACTTTTTTTTTTTTGTACCAAATCAAAGTGTTTTGTGCTTTGGGAACCAATTAAACAGGACTACTCGTTTGAATTTGGTTTTTCTCTCCAGTTGAAACTCTACTAAATGCCACAGACCTGATATATATGCATGCACAGATACTTGTTTGCTTGCTTGTTTACTCATTAAACATTTATTATGTGCCACACAGGGGCCTCATGTACAGTTGTATAAATTGTACACTGAACAATTCCACAGGGGCAGTGGGGAGGGTCACTGCTCACATAGACCTCATTGTGAATGGTGCTCCCTGAAGTTGTTCAGCTTAGCGGCTCTTCAAGAATTTGGTCTGGGCCGCAGAAACAAAAGCATGGTCTCTGCTTTTTCCTTCCTCTCTTGTTTTCTCTAGGAACGGTCATTAGTCTAAAACTTTCTTTGCAATGAAAAATGTCTGTACCCTATATAAATTTTGAGAGTTCTATATACCACATGTTGCTTTACCTTCCATCCTCATAAGAACTAAACTTTTGTTCCTTTTCAGAAAAGTAAGGGTCATGAAACATGCCCTTAATGAGTGCATTTTGTGAAAGAAGCAATGTATAAAGCAATACTAAGGCAGCTGGGAAAATCAAGTCATGACCTTTGCCCTTGAGGAATTTAAGAAGAGACTTGATCACACTTAATATACAAAACAATACCCTTAAGTAAATGGTGTAACTAGGAGCATTATTCAGGAGCAGAAACCCAGGAATGTCTGCCATATCCTAACTTCCACCATTGCCCCTATATGTTAGACTCTACAGGTACATTTTGTTTTAAATAATTACGCAGTATTGCACAGGTTGAACACTTATTATAGCAAAGAATGTGTATGATCATAAAGAGAATGACTAGGAATTTACAGTGTCTGTTCTCATTCCTAGTTGCATATTGCTGACTATTACTGAAGATAACCACACCTCTGCAAATTTATCTTTGATTCCACTGAAGCCAAGATTAGGCAAGAGCATTACTTCATCATTACTAATGACTTTTATCTTTTAGTTTTCGATCTCTATCATTTAATTTGATGAGTAAATATTTACTGAGCATCTAATATGTGTGAAGAACTGCTGCAGAGATTGAGCTGAATAGAACACAGTCCTTGCCCTGCTGGGGGTCACTCTCTAATGAGAAAGTTAGATAACTAACAAGAAACTCTAAGGCAAACCTACAGGTAAGTGCTATGGGGAACATTGGGGAAGAAATGGTTTAACTAATGGGATGAATTTGAGAAGACAATGAGAATGATGACTTCTGTTCTGAGCCTTGATGAATGTGTAGGGTTTCTCAGTGTGGAAGAGATAAGAGACTCCATGGGGACGAAACTGGATGGTTAACAGGCAAGGTGTAAAGTACACAACACGCTCAAGAAAAGGAGCTCAGGGAGGTTTGCATGTGAGCTGTGCTGCGGAAAATGGAAAAGGAGAGATCAGCTTGCCCAAAACCTGAACATTGTTATTAAAGAGATTACAATGAGGGCCTCTCATGGTTTATGATTAAAGCATTCTCATGATTGCAATTATTTTGGAAATGTCTTCTGTCCTCTGGATCCTGACAAAAAGACAACCCAATTTAGGCTACTGGCTATCTCCCTCAACTTGCCTGGGAGTGCCTCAGAAATGAGGCAGTTGGTGGATATGCGTATCTAATGCAATAACTGTGAGAAGCTTCTAGAGGGACAGCAAACAGTTGGGTCCCAGGCGAGGTGTGCATGTAACTGCAGTCTATAGGGGAAGAGGAACAGAACAGGTAGGAAAGCTTTTATCTTGGGCTCTTTGGCTTCCTCATATTTTCATGAACAGATTTACAGTTTACTCTAACTCTACTATAAGACAAAACAGAATCTCTAGTCCTACACCAGCAGGAGATGAAGCTTGTGGCTACATTTGGGCAGGCTTAACCCTGGGGATAAAAAGGCAATAACAAGTGCAGAGAGATCCATATTTTCTCTAGGAATAGCAACTGCTACTACTAAGGAGCATACTAGAGGTCTTGGCCAATAAGGTAAGTCAGGAAAAATAAGTAATAGGTTTAAGGATCTGAAATGAAGTGATAAAACTGTCATTATTTACAGGTGATATGATTATCTACATAGAGAACCTCACAGAATTAATAGAGAAATCTTTAGAACTAAGATTTATTAATTAATAGAATTAATAGAAAATTAATAAGAAAACTTTTAGAAGTATGACTTGTTTGACAAGGATGTCAGGAATTAAATTGGCTTACAAAAATCAGCATTCTCCTCCATCAGCAATATTCAACCAGAAAATAGAAAATAAGATACCTTTCATAAATGCAACAAAATTGTAAAGTATCTAAAAATTAACAAAAAGTTGAAATTAAGGTTTTGGAAAAACTTGAATATGCTAAGAGATATGCCATATTGGTGAACAAGGCTCCTTAATATGTAAAGACATCTGTTCCCCCAAAGTCAATCTAAAAATTCAAGGCATTTTTCAATACACTCCTAACAATTTTTTTGAAGGAATGACAAAGTGAATTTAAAAATTTATATAGAAGACATAGGGGGAGAGGAATTAGATAAAGGTGGTCAAAAAGTACATTTAGTTATAAGATAAACAAGTACTAGAATGTATTGTACAATATAATAACTATACTTAACACTGCTGTATGGTATATATGAATGTTTTTAAGAGAGTTGATCCTGAGAGTTTCATCATAAGAAAAAAAAACGTTTTTCTTTTCTTTTTTGTATCTATATGGGATGATGGATGTTAGCTAAACTTACTGGGATAATGAGCTCATGATATATGTAAGTCATATGCCGAGTCTTAAACTTACACAGTGCTGTGTGTCAATTTCTATCTAACTAAAACTAGAAAAAAATGTATATGAATAATAAGACCAAAATCCACAATTAGTTGAGTCAATTTTGAAAAAAAGAGCAGAGAAGAGGGATTGCCCCACTATAGTCCAATGCTATATAATAAAATACTGTGGTACTGATGTATAAACATGCTCATGGATCAAAAGTCAGAAAGTGCTCAGAAATGTGTGTGTGTGTTTATGCATTTGGGTGTGAGTGAGTGTACTTGGTGTAGGGAAAAGAAATCACCACAAATCAATGAAGACAGAGTGGGTTGCTTAGGCGATAGGGCAGGGAAAACTGGCATAGTAACTATATAGAGAAAAATGAAGTTGGATCCCTAACACCACAACCAAAGGTGAACTTCAGAGGCATTAAAAATATGAATGTGAAAAGCAATTTTACAAAACAAATAAATACTCATAGAAATATACATAGGAGAATACAAGATATCCAGCCATGTAACTGTTCTTGTTATAGTGACAATGGCTGGATTTTTTTCTGAACTGTGTGTGTAACATGTTATATACATAATGTGTTCTATAAAATAAAACATATATGTATAATAAAACATATATGTAATATAATATGATATGATATGATATAATATAATATAATATAATATATATTCTTAAAAGTGGGGAAGTATTTTTTAAAAACAAGACCTAGAAGGAGCAAGCACAGGCCAGAAGAGAATTGATGGATTTGACCATGTAAAAATTAATTATGGAAATGGTGGATATCATTATTAAAATAAACTGACTTGTGATAGACTGAGAAAAAACATTTGAGACTTCTAAAACCAGCAAATGATTATTAGCTAGAATATATAAGAAAGTCCTATAAGTCAGTCAGAAAACGACAGAGAAAAACGAGCAAAGCATATGAACATGCCACTCACACAAGATAATCTACTGGCATTTCTCAAGCCCACTAGTTATTAGATAAATGAAAAATAAAACAATAAGTAGTAAGATATCTCTTTTTTAACCACGAGGTTGGCAAAAATTAGGAGACTGGATGATACCAAACTCTGGCAAGGCTGTGGGGAAGCAGATACTCTCCTCACGTGGTGTGAAGTAAACTGGTATGGCTGTTCTAGGGCCTGTCAAAGTTATACAATGTTTATAAAATTAGTTAAGGAGGTGAGGAGATGTTTTATTCAGTAACGACTGAAATAGGGAAAATGAGTGCAGAGTAAAATGAATTTGCCCCCCGCCCCCGCCCCAACAAAAGGCTGGCGGCATTTTAAAGGTTGGGCTATGCTAAAGAAAGTCACCAGTGGTATTAAGAGGGGTTTAGTCCATATGACCAGATCCCCTAGATCTGTTCATTGATGCTTATTCAGAAGAGAAATAAACGTCTTTAGGACAAAAGGCAGAGTTGCAAGTTGCAACAAGGAACCCACCAGGCAGGTCCTCACTCTCCCACAGGGATTGGGAGAGGAGGAGAGTTACCTCCCTAAATATTTACATTTCAAAGAGAAGTCTAACAGGTCCTCCAGGAAACAGTTTGAGGCTATTGATTCATTCTCAAAGAGCTGAGAAAAGATTTATAATTGCAAGCTTCCTAAAGTAACTGTTTTAAGAGAAACTTCAGGGGCTTACCTGCCTATCAGCAGGTTCTGTCTAGAACCGAGTATATCTTCCAGGCAGGCTCTTTAAGAGGGGTCATCCTACAAATGTGACCTTAAGCTGCTAGAAGCCATGCTAGAATTTGGTCAGGTTGCTGAGAATCTCCAGATACCTGGAGTGCTGTAGGTCTCGGGCACACCCTGACAGTACTTTGCAAAAGCAAATCTGCAGAGATATTATGACTCAGCAATTCCATTCCTGGGCTTATGCTTCAGACACTCTTACACAGGTCCTAAAGAATCATGAACAAAGGTATTCATCTCACAGTAGCACTGATTGCAGGGAGTTTGAGGTGTTTGCTAGGAGAAGGGATAAGTATGGATAGTAGTTAGATTTAAAAGCAGAAACCACACAAAATAACATAATGTATTTTATAAGTTCACATACATATCTAAGAACATACTATCAAATGCATGAGAGACAAAAAGAAAACAAGAGCAGCTCCTTAGGCAGATGGGTAATGAGTGAGACTAAACTCTAACCATTGTACTTCAGAGAGAAGGGGAGACAGAGAAAGAGGGAAGGAGAGAAAAGGAGGGGATGAAACAGAAAGTGTGTCACTCTGGCAGGGTGGATGAAGAATGCGAGGCTAGGGTGGGTGAGAACAGGGGAGAGTTGATGGGATGGTACAGGTGGTAGAGAAAGTAGTCATAGTCATAAGTAGAGCAGAGGCAATGGAAATAAAAACAAGGAATCAGGGTTGATTAAGGACTTACTATGTGCCTGGGTCTGTTGTTCTTTCCTTCCCTTTGGGAATGGATCCCAGAAGTTCCCTGAAGGTGGACACATTTGTAATGGATGATGTACTGAATGTGGGGTAGAGTCCAAGTTGACCCCCCAAAGTTTCTAAATTGGGCATATGGGAGGATGCAGTTCCCATTAACCAAACTAAGAAATTCATGGCTTGGGCTCTCCCAATCCATCACTTTTCTACTGGGGGGGAAAGAGAAGCTGCATTCATCGTGCTCCTAATAGTAATTGATATTTTCATAATAACAAGATCTGAGTGCTTATTTCACATTAGATACTATGCTTAAGATGTTTATACCCATTAGCTCATTCACAACCTTATAAAATAGGTACTACAGTAGATTCTCAGTTAACTGGCACCCATAGGGATTGGTAGATGCTGGATAAATGGAAGTAGACTCCATTAACCACAGCTCAAGCAACCGGCACTCTCTAGCAACCAGCAAAATCTCAAGCCACCGGCAAAATCTGAAGCAATAGGCAAAAATGTTTTGCAGGTTGCAGGAGAGTGCCAGTTACTTGAGTTGTGGTTAATGGAGAGTCTACTGTATTATTATCTCCACTTTATTGATTAGAGAAGTTCAGTACTTGCCCAAGGTCACAGAGTTTCTACCAACCCACATCTTCTGGTTCCTGAGCCCTCCCGTGTGGCAGATACCATGCCATAGGTTTAATTTTCATATAATTCTTAAAAGTATTTCACAAGATAGTCTTCTTATCTCCATTTTATAAATCAAAGTGAGGCTGAGAGCATTTAGATTACTGGTCCGACCTCTCTCAGTTAGTAAGTGGTAAAGCGGGATTCAAACCCAAAGTCTGTGCACTTTTCACAAATACATCTGCACAGCTGTGCTACTGCTCAAACACTTGTTTGTGCTCTAATTCAAACTCTGCCTATAGATTAAGTCCAAAGAGACATAGTGACCAATTGCAAGATACAGACCTTGTTTGGAGCCCAATTCAAACAAATGGCTAGTAAAATCACTGAGAGAACAATTGGGAACGCATGACATTAAGGAATCGTTACTGAGTTTTGTGAGTAATAGTAATGTGATTATGTTTTTGTTTTGTTTTGTTTTGTTTTTTAAGATTTATTTTTTGACAGAGAGAGATAGACAGAGAGAGACAGAGAGAAGGGGGAGGGCCCAGAGCAGTCTCCATAGTTAACAGCATTAGTTTTCCATATAGTTTCACTCCACAGGTGGGCACAGGGCTGCATAGGGCAGGAGCTGGGCTGGGAGCCTCCCGCATAGGCCCCTGGCAAGAACTGAACTGGGGGCACACCCCAGCTCAGCATATGGGTCTGCCTAGGCCGGGCAGGGATTCAATCTTCTGTCTCCGGGGCTGCAAAGTGAGCGCTTAATCCATTGAGCCATCCCAGCTTCCTGATTATGTTTTAAATATGGGGGTCCTTTTAAAAGAGAAATACATACAGATGAAATCACTGTGGTTCTCAAAGTGTGGTTCCCCATTCTGCAGCATCAGTACCATCTGGAAACTTGTTAGAAATATAAACTCTCACCCCCACCCCCAACCAGCTTGCTCATTGGAATCTCTGGGAACAAGGCCCAGCAATCTGTGTTTTCACCAGCCCTCCAGGGAATCTCTGCTGCACACTAAAATTTGAGAATCACTGAAATAAGGTGATGAGTTGAATTTGTTTCAAAATAACCCTGGGAAGGGGTGATGGATTGGTAGGGGTATTGATGAAACAAGGCTGGTCCTGAGTCGGTAACTGTTGAAGCTGGATGATGGGTCTATGAGGATTCATTATAACTATACTCTCTACTTTTACATTTGAAACTTTTCCATAATAAAAAGTTTTCAAAAATCCAAACCATTTTTCCTACAGTGTCCCTTAACTGCTATCTCCTCACTCCTCTTGGCCTCTTCCTTTCTAGCTCTTCTGTGTCTAGAACATCCCCTCCTGGCTTCAGACATGGCAGCTCTTCTTATGCTCCTTAGTCTGTTGCTTCTTTCTGTTTTCTTGAAAAAGAAACCATTCACCTCTTTCAATTAAAAAAAAAAAAATGTAACTGTGTGACTTAATTTGTAGCAGATTTGCTGTTTAAAAAAGCCCAAATTATAGAGAAGTGTAAGAAGTAAAACTATCATCTTGTTTCCTAGGACACTATCTTTATACTTACTTCCTATTGCCCTAGCTAATCCCTCTGCCGGGTCTGAGTTCATCACTCCCCAACATCTGCCTTAGGTCCCCCAGGATAGCAGTTACTCTAGGGCAGGGGTCTCTAAACTTTTCAGCCCAAGGGCCACATTAACTATCAAACAGCAGTTTGGGGCCGACTACACACTCGAGGTCCAAATAAAAAAGAATCAAAACATAGATGTTGTTTTTAATTATTTATTTAATATTATTTTATTCAGTTATTACTTAATAACACATTGATACACTACACATGAACACCTGTATTAGTGGGAATGGTGAAATTGTTTCCTGGATGCCAAAACAGCAGACATTTCTGGCTTTAGATTTGATGTCCCTAACATCAACAGTGACCTGAGATTATCATCAGACAAGTTTGTTCTCAAATTGTTC
>PVKE010036563.1:0-16344 GCA_004027555.1 Craseonycteris thonglongyai | reverse complement strand
CAAAGCTTTTATGCTTTCTGTCCATTGAGTCAGGAGGCCTCACTGCCTTGCATATCAGTGTGTTTACCAACCAGGAAGAACCTTGGTGTTCAGAGTTTTTGTTGGGATTTCTTCTTTATTTTTTTTTAACTTTTTTAAAAAAGATTTATTTATTTTATTGTTTTTGACAGAGAGAGAGAGAGAGAGAGAGAGAGAGAGATACAGAGACAGAGACAGAGACAGAGACAGAGAGAGAACTGAACTGGGGGAACTCCCCAGTTCAGCATATGGGTCCTCATGGTCCGGGATTCAATCCTTGGTCCCCAGCGCTGCAAAGTGAGTGCTTAACCCACTGAGCCATCCCGGCTTCCCCTTGGGGTTTCTTTAAGTAGGCATGATTCATTAAGTCACCAGCCATGTGATTGTATTCAGCCTCTAGTCCTCATCTCCTCCCTGGAGGTCCAGTGGCTGAAAGTTCCAACTTTCTAGTCATATGCCTGGTCTCTCTGGTGACTAGCCTCTATCCTGAAGCTATCTAGGCACTCACCATGAGTCATTTCGTTAACATAACAAAGGCTTTTATCTTTCAAGAAATTCCAATGGTTTTTGAAGCTCTGTGCCAGGAACCAGGGACAAAGAGCAGAAATATTCCCTATTATATCAGAGTTCATTTTTGGAAATTCTGTTACTGAGAATGAGTAAGAGAATTCAATCTCTTTGGATTCCTGTACTGTAATAGCTAAAGTTTAGGGCTTTTGTCTGTCTTGTTTTCTACCAGAAAGACAGAGGTCGGTGTGTGGAGAGAATAAGAGAAATGAAGAAGATGCACAGCGAAGAGAAGAGAGTGAGCCCTTAGAAGCTTGAGGTCCCTTTCCAACCTTTTCCTGTCCTTGGTTCCTGGGAGATTTCATGTTGTCCTTATCAAATATCCTTTCCCTCTTCTGACATTCAGCTCCTAACTGAGCATCTACTGGTAGGGTGAGCAAGTAAACATCTGTATGGGTATGGAAGTGTAGTGTATGCTTAAATAACATTAAGCTATGGGTAGGATTTACAGTGGTACCTTGGTTCACGAACGCTTCTGTTCACGAACAACTCGGTTCACGAACAGAAAAGTTCATCAAATTATGCTCTGGTTCACGAACTCCGCTTCGGTTCACGAACAGGAGCTGTGGCCATTTTAATGCTACTTCCTGGCTGTCACATGGTTGTGACTTCCTGTAGGAAGATCATGGAGAGAAAGAGACACAGAAAAAAGTACACTGTGAGTACTTTCAGCAACTTTTTTAAATTTTTGTTGTGCTCTTTCTACATTACTATACTGTACTAATGTGTATTGTAATTTGTTTCATATCTTTTGTGCTTCAAAAACCGAAAAAAAAGGTCAGAACAGATTAACCGGATTTACATTGAACCCTATGGGAAACGGTGCCTCGGTTCACGACCAATTCGGTTCGCGACCAGAGTCAGTTCACGAATTAAGTTCGTGAACCGAGGTACCACTGTATATCTACTTAGAAGGTCATTTGCTGCTCTCTACAAATGCTAATCTTGGTACTCTTCAGAATGAATTGGTGACAGTGTTTGGGGAATGCTGTCCACCCACTGTCTGGTGTTTCCATTCACACTCTGACAGGTTTCTGGTGGTAAGAACCATTCTTTCTTTCTTTTCTTTTCTTTTTTTTTGTTTTTTTGTTTTTAAGATTTATTTTATTGTTTTTGACAGGTACAGAGAGAGAGAGACAGAGAGAAGGGGGAGGGCCCAGAGCAGTCTCCATAGTTGCATGTCATCAGTTTTTGAAATGGTTTCATTCCACACAGGTGGGCGGGGGCTGTGCAGGGCAGGAGCTGGGCACGATGCCTCTCACATGGTAAGCACTCCTCAGTTCAGCATATGGGTCCACATGGGCCAGGGCCAGGATTTGATCCTTGGTCCCCAGGGCTGCAAAGTGTGCACTT
Organism: Craseonycteris thonglongyai; assembly: GCA_004027555.1. Taxonomy (NCBI): domain Eukaryota; kingdom Metazoa; phylum Chordata; class Mammalia; order Chiroptera; family Craseonycteridae; genus Craseonycteris; species Craseonycteris thonglongyai. The sequence continues at coordinate 14,406 of PVKE010036563.1, read as the reverse complement.
AGCCTGCTGAGCCATCCCAGCTTCCCCCAATTCTTTCTTTATAATGTACTCAGTGGCTACAACAAAACTGAAACCAGCACCCTAACCCTGGGTTTTGTGCTTGTTGACCCAGAATTTACTGAAATAGGAAAGCAGAAAAGACACATTTAGTGAGTGAGAGAAGAGTAACTAGAACGCAGATATCCCCACTTCAGTCCAGAGTTTTTATACTTCACTATTCTGAAACCTCAAAATGAAAAAGAAGAGCAATCAACTTCTTTTAAAGTTTTCTTCTGGCATAATTTGAGTAACAACAGCAATAATCTATGTAAATTTAGGTTTTAAAATTGAAATGTTTTAACAAACTCAATGTAAAACCTATTTCCAATAGTATTTTTGAGAGTACTTTAAAAATGAATACTTTTTGTGGCTTTTAATTTAAGTGGCTATCATCTAATAAACCTTTCTTTATAATTCTGTATCGAGATTTCTCACCAGTATATGGTAACCTAATTACTACACACTATACTCTTAAAATTCAAATGCATTGAAAAACAAGGCAAAATAATATTAACACATGTTAAATGTATCTAGATAAATGTAGCCTTAAAAAAGCTTTATCAATTCAATGAAACAGATGTGCTTTCCTCTCTTGTCTTAGTGTGTGCATGTATGTACATGTGTTTTCCATAGCAATGCAGACATAGCAAAACAATCTCTTTCAATTAGTGAAATGAGTGCCTTCATTTGTAAGACAAATTTAGTTAGATCAATATTAAGTACAGGATTCATTGGAGTTTGACCTAAATTTTCTGTACCTTAACAGAACAAACCATTGTATAGAAAATATGATTAAGTTCCTACTTCTCTCATACACATTTTGAGAAATGTGGAATTTTAGTGGCTGTGATTACCTGTCTCAATATAAGTTCTTAGGAAAAAACCAATGGTCACAACAATTCAATACTGCAACGTCTTTGTTTCTATTTATTTCGCTTTTGTAAATGATAATAATTTGTGTCTGGTGATTTGGAAGGCTGTTTTTTATGACTCAAATCCCAAAGGGCTATAATTTCCCATTGCTGTCCACACTAGTACCACGAAACAACTCCTCCCTTCTATCATGATTTTTCCTGATTATTCCCCTTATAAGTATTAAAAAAAAAATTTAAGCTGTGTCTGAAGATTCATTACTTTTGCTTTTTTGTCGGGGAAGCTATACTTAAGTGAATATAAGAATTTATTCTCAAATGAATTTATATTTTACTTAGTTCCAAAAAAGAAACAAGAAAATCATTAGGGATTTGGGACAATTTAGTGATTGATGTGTCATGAATTTATTGTTAGTGATAGGAGAATCATACCAGTGATAAAATAGGCTTGATGATACATGGCATCAAAAATTGCTTTTGGTGGACACAGTTCAGGGTACCTTTCAGATATCATTGTTTTATACAGATGCCTGTTCCAAAGGCACTATGGATACCATTGCAGTGGTAGACACTGGGTCCATAGCCTTCTCAATGATCAAATATGCTTTGTTCCACAACTCTTGAGCTCTATTCAGAATTCTTCCTTTCCTACAAAGGCTAAGTTTGTCTTATGAGATCTGTAGGGAAAAACTGACAGGTGAAAGTCTTCCTCAGGATGCTTCTCAACCCCTCATGTAAAGAGACTACCATTTCTTAGATTAGGGATTTTTACATCTAAGATCAAATAATGAAAGGCTGACTACTCTATTAAAGTTGTTGTTACATATATGCATTGAACCTGTAACTATAAAGTCTTACTCTGGGCCATGGTTCATTCAACTATAAAATAGCTGCTACTTTACATAGTTTTTATGTTTATAAGTTTTAAGGATAAATAGGCAATTATTTACCAATTTTTTTCAACATATATTCATTGATTCCTTCATACATGCTAGGTATTACTACCCAGGCTGCTACCAAACAATGAAATTCAAACCTCCACCCTTGCCCAAACATATTTAATGTTGATCTATATTTAAAAATTACTATCTTGTCATGAATATTAAATATGATTTTAAAAATGTAACTTAATCCTAGTCTTGACTCACATTTTTCGAGGCAAACCAAGTTGCTCAATCACTTTCCATTACCTGTACAATGATTATAGAAATGATTGCCTTAGACAAGACGAGGTCCCTGACCTGGGCCTCCTGTGTATTATAAACACCATTTGGTTCCAAAGAAATGCGTCTTTACTTTTCTTGCCCTGTAAACATAAGATGAAAGGTTCCAGTGTCCAAATGCCATGAAGGTTTATGGACTGCACCACTGCCAATGTCAAAGACAGACACTGCTTTGAAAGTATGGGATGAAAATACTTAGGTAAGAGGAAAATTAAGTTAACTTGCCAAATCCTTTCTGTCAGGTAGCATTAACACAATGATTTCTTGAATAATAAAATGATTTTTTCTTAGTAATGCTGAGAATCTATATTCTTGCTTTTCCTTGTTGCTATAGAATGGTGTTCCCTCCAAATTCAAAATCTGCAACCCTAACTTCCAATGTGATTGGAAGTTAGGGTTACAACGTACAATGATACCTTGGAATCTGGATGCTTCAAAACTCGAGCAACTTGGAATCTGAACAAAAAAATCAAGCCAATTTTGCCTTGGAATTCAAACACTACTTTGGAATCCGAAAGCCAACATGTTGTTCGCACGGAATGTATCCACTGGATGGCCCATAACTTTATCCGAACACCCACTCGTCTTGGAACTCAAACGTTTTGGAACTCTAACAGGGTTCTGGGAGAGATTAAGTTCAAATTCCAAGGCATCACTATATTTGGAGACAGAGCCTTTAAGGAAGTGACTAAGTCTAAATGACATTGTATAGGTGGGGCCCTGATTTAATAGGATCAGTGTCCTTTGACGAAGGATCTCGCTCTCTGTTTCTGTCTCTCTCTCTGTATGGGCCCAGGAAAGATCACGTGAGGACTGGGGCAGGACAGCAGCTGTCTGCAGGCCAGGATGAGAGTCTGCACCAGAAATCAAACCCCGCCAGACTCTTATCTGGAATGCCCTGCCTCCAGAACTGTGAGAAGTAAATTTCTGTTGTTTAAGCACCCAGCCTGTGTTTTTTGTTATGGCAGCCTAAGCAGATAAGTGCACTTATGTTTTAATTCCTGGGTCTGGACGTAGTCACAAACTAATGAGGTATACGCAACAATTGTACACAGAGTTGGAATATCATTTGGCAACATTAAATAATTCATATTTAAAATATAAAATATATATTATATATAATGCATAAACATATGTGTATATAGATGAAACATGTGAGGCAGGACATTCTTTATTCCCCCCAGTTTTATTAAGGTATAATTGACAAAATTGTATGTATTTAAAATGTACAGTGTCATTATTTGATGTATGTATAAATTATAAAATGATGACTACAACCAAGTTAATTAACATATCCATCACCCCACATGGTTATCTTTATTTATTTATGAGAATGCTTGAAATTTACTCTCTTAACAACTTACATATATATAATGCAGTGTTATTAACTACAGTCACCACGCTGTACATCAGATCCACAGAACTTACTCATTTTATAACTGAAAGTTTGCACCCTTTGACCAACATTTCCCCATTTTCTCCAGCCCCTGGCAACTCTCATTCTACTGTTTCTAAGAGTTTGACTTTTTTTTTTTGATTCTACATACAAGTGAGATCATACAGTATTAGTTTTTCTCATGACATTGAATATTTACATAGGCAGTTAGATGGACATTGAACATTTTGATTATGAATGGTTTTGTTTTTACAAAAATATTTAGTATGATGCAATTATATTAAAAATTAAAAAGTTAATTTTATTTATATCTTGATTTCAATTTTGATATTAATTTTAGAGAAAAAATAATAAATGTGAATAATAATTTTAAATATTTAGACTTGGAAATATTTCACTCTTGTAAAACAACATTTTATTTTTTAATCTTTTATATCAGGGCTCAGCAAACTATGACCTATGAGTTTAATCCAACCTGCAATTGTTTTTACATAAGGTTTATTGGAACACGTCCATGCCCATATTTTTATGTAGTGTCTGTGGTTATTTTCATGCTACTACATCAGAACTGAGTAATTGTTACAGATACTGTATGACGCACAAAGCCAGAAATAATTACTATCTGGCCCTTTATAGATAAAGTTTGCTGATTACTGCTTCATGTTGCTGAGAATGTGTATAATTTGAATCATGATGAAAATATAAAATGCAAAAGTAGAATTTAAAATAGAATAAAAATTAAAAGGCAATGAGAAATAGACACGTTTCAAATTAGTGCTTCAAATTTAAATGATGGGAAGTTAGGAAAGTGAGCACATGTCTCCAGCACAGCCCACATAACATCTGTGAGCAAGACATTATAAATTCTTTATTCAAAAAAGATTTAATAAAAATGAGCAAGAAAATTTTTCTCATCAAATCCATGACTGGGACAAGTCAGATCAAACTTCTGCAGTGTCAAGGTCTCGTTAAATAAACCTGTAACTTCTGATCAAAACAATAACAGTGAAAGAAAATTATTCATATCAAATTTATAATTCAGATACAGCAAATGTCATTCTGGCATGCTTTTTAGACTTTGGAAAAACTACATTTACAAAATCTGCAAATTGGATAAGAAAGTCAAAACCTCTGGAACTTTACTCTGTTTATTGGATGATGATTCTGGAAAATGGCTGTCATATCCTGATGTGAATGAGAATGTTTCTAGCAAAAGCACAATCTGATTCAAATCAATGATTACAGTTTTCCATTGGGTAAACATGGCAGAAAATTTATATTTCCTTTTTTTATAGAGTTTATTTTTTTTTAGAGCAGCTTTAAGTTCACAGTAAAACTGAGGGAACGATACAAAGATTGCCTATATATTCCTCTGCCCTCACACATACAATACCTCCTCCATTATCAGCCTCCTCATCAGAGTCTTGCATTTGTTACACAATTGATAAACCTACACCGACTCATCAGTGTTGTCCAAAGACCACAGTTAGGGTTCACTCTTTGGGTTGTACATTTTATGGGTTTGGATAAATGTATAATGACATTCATCCATCATTATAGTATCTCACAGTGTAATGTCACTGCCCTAAAAATCCTCCATATATTTTCGTTAAAGCCCGAATCCTTTCAAATTTGGAAAGAAGTTCCATTCTAAGTTCAAAGACAAAATGTCTTGTTACTATGGTTAAATATTTCTCAATCAATGTTCATAATTGGCTTGGCTAATGGAGATATTTGTGATTGGAAACACATTCTCAACTAAAAGAGCATGAAATGTCACAGGCGCATAAAATTAGCAAATATTAGAACAACAAAAAAAAAGACTGAGTATGACAAATAACAGGATATTTTTCAACAGAAAAATATAGAACAGAATACCAAGTGTTGTTTTATGGTCTTGAAAAATATTAAAAGATATGTGTCTAATAACAGTGCACAATGATGCTTACTGCAGCACTAATTTACTTCAGCTTTACTGAGATATAATTGGCAAATAAAATTATAATATTTAAAATGTATATTGTGCTGATTTAATATAAATATACAATTTATAAAGATTCCTCCCATCTAGTTAATTAATAAAGTCATCATCTCACATATTTATACATATATATATATTTTTGTGAGAACATTTAAATTCTACTCTCAGTACATTTTAATTATACAATACAGTGTTATCAACTATTGTCATCATGTTATACTTCAATCCCTAGACCTTATTCATTTTATAGCAGAAAGTTTGTACCCTTTTAGCAATTTCTTTCTAATATCTATACATATATTGGAAAAATTTTGGACCTAGTAGAAATGATTTCCAAATTTGTTAATAGAATGGCTAAACATGTAATATAAATTTAAAAAACAAGACCTCTTTTATTTTGGTGGGGAATTCAAATTAGATCACTAATTTATTGGATAAATTAGTGGGAGAAGAAAGTACATAAGAAAGTAAATATAACTCAATTTAACTAGATTTTAAAAGTTAAGTTGGGAACTTCTGAAATAAAAATCAAATTTTGATTTTTAATGGAAAATTAATTATGAATACAAGTCTAAATGTTTATCATCTTTTACCAACATTATTAATAACAAGAAAACATGTTAGTAAAGATAATAAGCAGCAACAATATAAAAAAAAGATGTGCTTGGCTACTTCATTTTAAGAAAGATTATGAAGCTTAAAAATTTTTTGGAGAAAATTATTTTTCTAAATTGCAAGAAACTACATGTTAAATATATAACAATTGTGACATTTCATTAAAATAGAAATAAATTACAATAAGAAATGAAAATTTTTCCTGACTATAAAGAAAAAGGTTCATGTACAAATATTTTCAAAATTAATTTCTATAAAGAATGTTTTCTGGCCGTTGGAAAGCAAATTATGGTGTCAATTAAAGAGAGATTGGAACAAACTGAACAACACACTTCTATTGTCAGTTCTTTTTATATCTCAGCATTGACAATTTTAGAAGAAAAGAGGTACTTTTTGGCTCTACATACTGCCTTAAGATACTTTGAAAATCGATAAAAGAGATAGAAATTTATATCTTGTAATTAAAATATTTCATAATATTTTTGTATTATAATTTATTACCAGCATTCCTATTTTAATATTTGAACATGATTTGTTAATTTTATGTTTCATTTATGAATCTAAATATTGCTTTAAAATTTTATTGATTGTTCCAGTTGCTACTGCCTCAGTAGGGCAAAGTTTCTACAAATTAATGAATAAAATACTATTTAATAACTACAGGGAGAGGTGGGTGGGAGAGATGGGGGGAGTAGGGAGGGGGAATCAAACATACGGTGATGGAAAGTGAGCTGATTCTGGGTGGTGAGCACATAATGTGATGAGTAGACAATGTCATGTAGAATTGTACACCTAGAAACAATGTAACTGATATCAATTAATGTCACCCCAATAAATTTAGCAAAAAACCCCCAACAAAACCCTACAAAAACTCAAAAATGCTTATCTGGTTTAACTGTGATAGAACCCAACTATGTGACAACTTTGAGCAGTAAGTCTGCAGAAATTTTATGAGATAAATACGTAATCTTAAAAAAAGGAATTATGTTATTTCTGTGTTTTATTCCCTTACCCAAACATTGCTGATCCATCAACAGAACACCCTGTTATGCACAATAAATGTTAAATTCAGCTTTCATTGATATTTTGCCAACTTTCAGTCACATATTATGCAAACCACGACTTTACAATTCAGTTGTTAGGAAGATATATTTGTTAAGGTAGGAGAATAGAATCTATGCAATGTTTTGTTTACCAGCCTGTTAGCTGTAAAACTTACATTTTTAGATATGTGGTGTATGGGCCTTTGTTCGCCCTCTCAGCTCTCAGGTTTAGGAGTGGCCTTGCTTGGCCTCATCATCTATGGGTTTTCATGAGGAATGTTGGATGAGATGAAATGCGAAAGCATGTTGACAACAGACGAAGTGATGGGCTGCTGTCTTTCATTTAGCTTTCTTTCTACTATTGCTACATTTCAAATGGGTCTTTATAGTCCCTGCAGCTCGGAAGTGGGGGTATTGCTCCATACTCTCACTGCTCATTTGTATTCTTTCGATTATGAAGCCTTCTGCTCTCCTGAGTGAAAAAGATGTTTTGGTTTTGAATGAACCCACCTAAGCAGGCTGCCTCTGTTGAAAACCCAAGGAAATTTGCTTTTGGAATTTTCCTACATGCTTCCAGAGAGCAGAAACGTCTTACCATCGAAGAGAATCAACAGTCTGTCACATGGGAGATGTATTAAATTTAATGTTTCTTTTTGTGAGGAAGGCTGTGCTACTACATGTAAGCAGTGATTACATATCTTGTATGCCAAAGTTGTTAAAAATAACAAAGAAGTGTTATCTTGAATGTGAGAAACCAAAACTTTTTTAAAAACGTGATTAATTCTGTGAGCTTGGACCTTTTAAATACATGTGGTAATCGGTGTTCCATGGGAACTTTCTCAGCATGTGTCCAGAGACGTAAACAAAAAGTTAAAATACAGCTTACACTCTCTCTGGCATTCATTAGCATAGCAAAGAAAGCAGGGAGTAACCACATTTTACATAAAAAGACTTTAGAAATATGTGTCTGCTTACATTAGCATTATTCAATCTGCCAGTGCCAACTACATGCATAGAAACTATTTATTTATAGGCCTATCACCAAAATGTGTTCTTCATTAATTCATATTTTTCTCAGTCTCACATTACTTCTTGAACCCATCCAGGTGGTTTGTAAATGCTGACGGTAATTTAAAACTGAGCAAATACATGCATGCAAACCCTGTTTTTCAGTGCTTATGAATAATTGAATGGAAATGTTCCTACCACTCATTTGATATTTTGTCAATTTGTTTGCCTTGAATTAACCTGAAGAATACCGCAAGTCTGACCTTTGGAGTTAAAATCCACATTGGCAAGGAAGTAAGCCTTGCATGCTCTTGCCAAAGATATTTAGAAATATATTTCTCACAGGATTAATGCTGAAAATCCAAAGTAACTGCATTTTATTCTAACAATTTAGGTCAGTGAAACTGTGTTATATTGAACATTTCCTTATATACGACATTCATTAAAATAGAAAAGGCCTCATCTAAAGGCTCATAAAGTGACGTTTCCTCCATGTAATATTTTCCTGTATGTAATGTTCAAAATGTATAAGTGCCCTGGAAAATATTACAAAGGATTTTCCTTGTAGATCTGTGCTTGTTGTTAAATTTATTCTGCATTGTCCTTCTGGTTAGCGTTTCATAGCTCTTCACAGATTCAGTCAATATATAATTTTTTAAAAGCCCCATAGTTTGCTTTTTAATACTATTAATAGGATGCAGCCGGAGAAAGTTTACATTCCTGGGCAAAGGTCCATGAGCCCATAATTTGGTTCTGATAAAGCTTCAGGTATGTCCTTCCATTTTTTCCCACCAGGGGTTTCACATATACTATTTTCTGCCACCAAGGGAATGTTTGGGAATAATCTGATCATGAGAAAATCTTGTTTGTAAATTGAAGGGACACTCTCCACTCTGGAGAGTAACTTTCATTATATGCTGTTGATTGCATTATATAAGCAAACTCTCCATTTAAAAAAGCTAACTGACCTGTATTGATACAGTATAATTTCTCAATATCCATTATTCTTCAGCTTAGCAAGTGATTTCATTAGATGATAAAAACATAGTTCTACAGTACTCTAGAGCTTTGAAGTTTCTAGTAACAGACTTCAAATGTATAGTGTAGACCAGGGGTGTCAAACTCAATTAAAACACGGGCCATTTGGTGCAACAGGCAAGATTCACGCGGTCACATCACATTTACAAACGTCACTGGAACTGAGTCAGCGCATTTATACAGCCCACAGGCCCCCAGGAAAGGCACTGGGCCACGTGTATACGTGCCCAGTAGTAACAGTAGTTAAAGGGTTAATGAGGGAATTGTGTGTGCGGTATTGCCTCGATCTCCCCTAAGCGCTATTTTCTTCATAACCATTTTTTCTATTTTCATTTTATTTCAGAGCATTGTGGGCCACAGAAAATTGTCCCGTGGGTCACCAGTTTGACACCCCTGGTGTATACAATGAAAATGTGTGCGGACACAACATTTTCCCTCTATTGCTGTATTATTGTGTGGTTTGTCTTAAACTAACAATTCAAAAGTGCCTTCTCATTCATTCACTTATTCAAAAATATTTTTGAGTCCCTACTGTGTGCTATGCTATACACTAAGCATAAGAGCAACACTGTCTTCATCTGCCTGAATAGAATGTAATAGAATGTGAAGAGGGTTGATATCAGTAGAGACACAAGGTGCTATGGGGACAGACAGCAGGGTACTCGGACATCCTCTATGGAGCCACAGCAGGCCTCATGGAGGGAGTGTGTGGTAGGTGGCATTTAACCTGACACTGGAAGGATGATAGAGACAAGGGTGGCTTGAAGATGGAGAAGATTCTTGACAGAAGGAACAGTATTTGCGAAGGCTCAGAGGCCAGAGAGCATGTAATGTGCTCAAAGAGCCAAAAGTTTGAGGCCAACTGTGACGGGAAAAGGGGAGTCCACAATGCCAGATTGCATGTCTCTTCTCAACATGTTTCAGGCAAAGCAAATTATTTTTAATGTTAGCTAAAGTAAACCATCATAAAAAGATACATCTGCTAAGCAAATTATAGAACAGATTTCAAATTTAACGGCACCCCTGCACATTCAGATTGATTGTATACACAACCTGGCCAGGCCTGAAATGTAGACCTGCTCAGGGCAAGGAGAGATTTTTAAATGGTTTTTGATTGAATGATAACCTGAGTGCCAAGAGGATTTTAGTCCCGCTGAATGGTTGTACTATGGAGTCTAGTCAGGATATGAAGGGCTGGACACATTTGGACACTAGAAAGGGGCCTGCAGAGTAATAGCTCCAGCTTTGCGGCAGTCAGCTCGTGTTTGCCTCCAAGCGGGAAGAGTGAGCACTGCCCAGGCTGACTGCAGCCTTCTGCTGCCTGGTGAGCCGGCTCCTGCTGGACTCGCAGAGAAGTGCTCATCTGATTTGGGGACTCCTTGGCTCCCCCAGCTGAGAAGCCGTGACAGAGAGAATGGAATCCAGGTGTGTGCCTTGCATGCAGCTATTATTTTTCTCCCTTTCTTAAAATTGTTATTTTTTCAAAGAAGTTATTTTAATTATGAAGCTTGTTTTGTTTTTTTTTAACATTTTATTTTATTATTTGAGAGAAGGTGTGTGGGAGAGAAAAAGAGAGAGAGAAGTGGGGGGCAGCCAGAGCAGTCTCTATAGTTGTGCATCATTAGTTGTGAGACATGGTTTCCTTTCACACAGGTGGACGTGAGGTCACGCTGGGTAGGAACCGAGCTTCCCGCATGGGAGGCAAGAACCTTCACCAGAACCTTCACCACCATCCTGGTGGTTAACAGTTCTGCCACAGTTCACAGCATGTGGGTTTGCATTGGCTGGGGCCAGGAATTGAACCCGGACTTCACGATTGCTAGGCCAGCGCTCAACTGCCGAGCTACTTCGGCATACCCTTGGGAAGCTTTTTAAAGTGACTTGTGATTCAACTGTCCAGATGACCCCTGTTGACATTAAAAATATTAAAAGTTTTCATCACAAGAAAAAAACTTCTGTGTAACTATGCATGATGAGGGATGTGAACTAGACTTATCCTGATGATCGTTCCACAATGTATACAAGTATCGAGTCATTATGTTGTACCCCTGAAAGTAATCTCATGTTATATGTCAATTACCGGTAGTCCTTAGTAAAAAAATTAACAGTGATACGCCAACGTTATTCACGTTTAAACAGTACAGAAAACTATAAGCAGGAAACAAAAGCTGCGTTCTTCTAAATAGTTCCAGTCTGTCTTCCCACATGCACCACCATTCACAGCTTTTTTGTATATACTTTGAGACCTTGTTTTTTTCTATGCACAGGTAGCTCTGTGGGGGACACTGTGATGTGCCAAGGTGACCTTTCAGGATTGAAGGACTTACTCACTCACTTTGGGAAGGCACTGGGCAGATAGTAAACTCCTAATTGCCTGAGGCAGGGAGTGGGGGATGGGAAAAAATAGGTGGAGGTGATAAACCAAATAAACTTCTAGCTACAAGGCACATAAGCCCTGAGGCCGTAGTGTACAGCATGAGGAAAATAGTTAATAACATCATATTGCATGTTTGCATGTTGCTAAGAGAATACATATTAAAAGGTCTTATTACAAGAAAAAAGTTTGTAACTATGTGATAGATCGTAGGTGACCTTATTGTGTTTATATATTGTGGTTATATCAAATCTTATATTGTACACCTTAACCAAATACAATATGTCAATCATATCTCAATAAGGAAGCTAACAATTTGACTGAAGGAATCAGAAAAAAATCTTATAGCTTATTATTTGTCCTTAAGTTAAATGCTTCAAAAGAGCTATATATCACTCATATGATAAACTGTCTTTTGAACATCTTTGCAGGTGATTACCAGGGAAACTGACTCTAAAATAGCATGCAGAATATTGATGAAAGTGCATCCTAAGAGCAACACCTGTAGGAGAGAGGGGAAGAATGCAGGATTGGGCAGAGCGAGAAGCTAAGATGCAAGGCAGTTTAAATACATGGCCTCATGGATCCAATAGAGCTGAAATGTCTCCATCAGGGTTCCATGCGGCCGGACCTTCACATCCCAGTATCAGATGCAGAGCCCTGGGAAGAAAGCATGACCTTAAGGGAGCTCCCATTTCTTTTAGGAGCAGGAAAGGAGAGAGAGAGAGAGGTCATTGACACTCTGGGAGAGAGCCCAGAGGTGGCAGCTGCAATGGCAACTGGGGGTGTCCACAGTGGGGGTGTCATTTATGGCAGTGGGATTGAAGATGGTGGCAGAGAAAGCTGATATAGCCCCCCGAGGCTGGGGACTAGGGCTGCAGTGGCCTGTGGCCCAGCAAGAAGAGGCCAGTATGACTTCACCCAACGTGTGACCTCACTCTCTCTTCGGGAGCTTGCCAGGAAACTGGTGGCAGAGTAGCTGCAGCAGGCATGCGAGACAGTCAACAGTAACAACAACACACATTGATGACACCCACCAAGGGCTTCCACAATCTGAGCACTAACAGGCAATCACTCACTCTAAAGCTCAGAGGTAAGTGCTAGTATTATTCTATCACTAGATCACAGATTGGGAAACTGAAGACACTGGGTAATGTTCTAAGAAACTCATCAGTAGTCACACAGTAAATAAACAGCAGAGCTAGGATTTGAACGCTTAAGTGCCCGGGAATCTTGTGCAGGAAGCCGCTTTGAGCAAGTGTCTTCAATATTGTCGCCTAATGTGAGGAAAGTGAGAGAAAAACTGAAGGTTACATTTGAATTAGACTGTCAAGTCTGGCCATGGGGGATTTCATTTATGGCATGAAGTTGAGAATTTTATGTTAAAGGAAAGCTTTCCTTTGTGAAAAGCCCGTTCTTTTCCCTTTACCATATAAGTTGTGTTGCCTGGGTCCCAGAATGTATTCCAAGTAGTTCTTGACCTTGGGTTGACTTTGTCAGGCACATGCTCTGATATGAGGCTCCTCTTGCCTCCAAAGGTCGTTACTACTAACAGTGCCTGAAATTCCAGCAGTAAATACTCATCCCTTTGCATGCTGATGAATTTTTACTTCACAGAATTCTCTCTTAAGATATAAATGTCCCCATTGAAGGATGAATTTAAATCCCTTGAAGGGATTGCAAAAACATGTTACTGTATCCTGAAAATATTTCAGGAATAAGAAAGGTTAAAGGGACCACAAAACGGGAGAGAAATATGGAGAAGATTTCCCTGAGAAGGTATCAGTGAAAAATTGCTTCTTGAAGTCCCTGATTTTATATGTGGCATCTTGAGGACACGTTCTCATAAAATTGTGATCAGTGATATATGTAAGTTTTACTGCATGGGTTCTTTTAGTGTAGACCAAGCTTGTTCAACCTGTGGCCTGCGGGCTGCATTCAGCCCAGAATGGCTTTGAATGGGGCCCAACACAAATTTGTAAACTGTCTTAAAACTTTATGGGAGCTTTTTGTGATTTATTTATTTATGTATTTATTTATTTTTAGCTCATCAGCTATTGTTAGTGTTAGCGCATTTTATGCATGGCCCAAGGTAATTCTTCTTCTTCCAATGTGGCCCAGGGAAGTTGAAAGGTTGAGCTCCCCTGCTGCACATGATATATTTTTTAAGAATGTCGACTGTTTGGCTATATCAATAAAAGCTAATTATTTAAAAACATGATTAATCATAAATAGTATATTCCCCTTTTTTTGAAACTATTCTGTGTCTTACATAATGGTCCAAAGAGGGCTTACTTACAAATTTATCTGAACAGCATTCTGAGAGTGCCACAAGAAATTTATATTATCATATAAATGATGTCTTTGAAGCAATCAAACATCCCTCTATCTGTAGTTATTGTTGTGATTATATGCCCATAGCGAAGGTTGTTGGTGTCTGAGATTAATGTTGCATTTTCAACAATATCAAATGGGTTGCTGAATTTATTGTTTTCTTCTGCTGCATCTATTACTCTGTCAAGTAGCAATTAAGAAAAAAATGACAATTAAGATCCTATAACTACTCAGCAATAAGAAATGATGAAATACAGTCATTTCTGGCAACATGGATGGACCTAGAGACCATCTTATTAAGCAAAATAAGTCAGACTGAAAGAATCAGGAAACATATGACCTCACTTATAGGTGGAATATAAAACTGAAAGTTACAAAGACACAGAGACCTATGGACACACCCAATAACTTGGTGATTGCCTGAGGGAAGGAGAGGAGGGGGGAGGGAGAGTGGGAGGGGAGGTGGGAGAGGGCACCAGCATT
>PVKE010036562.1:0-16338 GCA_004027555.1 Craseonycteris thonglongyai | reverse complement strand
TAACAATACTGCATATTACGATCGGGGACAACAATACAAGTATATTAAAATCTAATATAGATATATTCAAATTTACAAGAAGTATGTTAAAGTTACAATATATTTATTACGGTTTACAATACTGACTTCTTAATTTAAATAAAATTATTGTTATTCCTAATATATTTGTAATACTGTCCCTTATTTTTCTCTCAGTGTAGAGATCAGCTTGTTGGTTTGGATACAGACTCCAAATTTTGTTCTCACTACATTGATCGTTTTTTGTCTGAACAGGCTGGTGATTACTTGGAGGTGATCAACTTTTCTAATTTTAGTAAATGAAGCTGAGATGGATTTCAGAGCACCTGTAGTTTCAGAACATTTTCTTATTTCTTAGGACAAGTTTGTATCATATTAGATAATCACTGACTAGAGGTTTATCAATTTCGGTGATCTCAAACAATAAGCTTTGGTTTCGTAGATTTTCTGTTGTATTTTTGTTTTAATTTCATTGATTTTTGTCTTTACCTTTACTATTTCTTTTGCTTAATTTGGATTTATTATTTATTTTTTTCTAATTTGTAAGGGAGAAGTGGAGGTAATTGACTTCAGATTTTTTTTGTATTAATTTGTATTTTTTTTGTATTAATAACTATCATTTTGAATGATAGTTATCTTTCCAAATATTGTTTTTGCTGCATCTCATGAATGTCACTGTATTGTGTTTTCATTTTTATATAGCTACAAATATTTCCTAGATTCAATTTTGATTTTTTCTTTGACCCCTGGTTTATATAGAAGTTTGTCATTAAGTGTCTAAATATGTGGAGATTTTTCAGATGTATTATCTTATTTATTTTTAGCTGAATTACATTGTGGTCAAAGAATATAGTTTGTAAGATTTGAAAACTTTTATATTTTTAATTTTTATTTATTTTTTATTGTTTTTTGACAGAGAGAGAGAGAGAGAGAGAGAGAGAGAGAGAGAGAGAGAGAGAGAGAGATACAGAGACAGAGAGAGGGGGGAGGGCCCAGAACAGTCTCCAAGTTGCACATCATTGGTTTTTCCACATAGTTTCATTCCACAGGTGGGAGCGGGGCTGTACAGGGCAGGAACTGGGCCGGGGTCTCATCCTGGTGAGAACTGAACTGGGGGCACTCCCCAGTTCAGCATATGGGTCCGCACAGGCCGAGGCCGGGATTCGATCCTCGGTCCCCGGGGCTGCAAATTGAGCGCTTAACCCACTGAGCCATCCCAACTTCCCCTGAAAACTTTTAAATTTACTGAGGCTTGATTTATGTCCCAGAAAGCAGTCTATGCTGATACATTTTACCTATTTCTGCTTATAGCTTTAGTAGTTTTTGCCTCATGCTTTTCAAAGATCCATTAACCAGTGCTTAAGTCTTTGAGATTCCTTTCTCTTTTTTTTGACCCTTTTATCCCGTGAAAAAATTCTCTTATACCTGCTAATATTCTTTGTTCTAAAATTTACTTTCTCTGATATTAATAAAACCACTTCAGTTTTCTTTTGACTAGTGTTAGTATGGTCTATCTTTATTCATTATTTTACTTTTAATTCATTAGTGTCTCAATTTGAAGTGCATGTCTTATAGACAGCTTATAGTTAGATCCTGTTTATTATTTAAATCTAGTCTGACAATCTCTGTCTTTTTATTGAAGTGTTTAGATCATCGATATCTAATATGATTATTGAATTGGCTGGTTTTAACTTCATCATTTATTATTTGTTTTGTATTTATCTTTCTATTTTTCTTCTCTTTTTTCCTTTTCAGTTTTCTATGGTTCTATTTTTTTCTCTTTTCTGCTTATTAGATATTGTGCATGTGTGTGTGTATGGTTGAATTGTAGTTTAGGGTTTAATATGTCAAAGCCCATCTTCAAGTAATATTACACCATTCATGTATCATTGTTTTCTCCCAACCTTAGTGCTGTTCATGTTATTTTACCTCTTCCTATATATAAACCTCACAGTGTATGGTTATTATTTTTTACTTAAGCTGTGAATTATCTTTTAAAGAAATTAAAAGATAGTGTCTTATATTAACCTATATATTTATCATTTCTGCTATTCTTTATTCTTTCATTAGCCCAAGATTTCTATCTGGTGTCATTTCCCCTTTGCATGATTTTCCCTTTTCATCATCTGCTGGCAATGAAAATTTTCAGCTGTTTTATGTTTGAAAAAAGTCTTTCTTTTGGCATTATTTTTGAAATGTATTTTCTTTGGGTATAGAATTCTAGGTTGACAGTTAATTTCTTTTGTTACTTCAAAGATGTTGCTTCACTCCCTTTGGCTTAACATTGTTTGGGGAGTGCTCAACCTGCTGAACCATCCTAGCATTCCCAGCATCTGCTTTTGTTGAAACTAAATTTAGTGATTTTTAAAATTTACCTCCAGAGTAGTTTTCTCTAAACTTTTTTTTAAAACTGAACTGGGGGCCTCACAGCATTCGGGAAGCACACTCTGGTTCAGCATGTGGGTCTGCCTGGGCTGGAGCCAGGATTCGATCCTCGGTCCTTGGGACTTCAAAGCGAGCGCTTAACCCACTGAGCCATCCCGGCTTTCCCTCTAAACTTTTTCTGTTTAAACACCTGTCAATAAAAATTTTTGAACATGTCCTTAATATACGTATTTATTACCTTACATGTTATTTCAAGAAACTAATTATTAAAATGACATGTAAATTGTAAAACACACAAAATAAATTTTAAAAGGATAAGATATAAATAAATGAAAGTAGAAGTCTTAATATTTGTACTACCTGAGGTATGTGTAATATAAGACAACAGCCCCAGAGAAAGGGCTCAAGAGAGGAAAGCCTTTCATTTCACCAGTAACCCAGGAGAGGAGTCTGTAAACCTTCCATGAGGGTCTACAGTGAAGGGTTCCCCTTAACACATATGACAAAGATTATAATATCATCAAAATGCAAGCAGGCAATCAGAGAGCATTTCTAGGAAGCTCTAAATTGTTAAGCAAATCATGTTTAAGTTTGCTTACTATATGCCTGGTAATACCCATTGTATCAGGCATTAAAACAGACAATGTCTATCCTATCCAACCCAACTCTGTGAAATAAATATTATTATCTTCATCTAATAAAAAAGAAAAGGAGCCTAGAGATTCTAATTCTGATGTCTGCTTTTGAAACCCAACTTTCTACTCAACTGGGCTACTTACGGACTGTGGCATCTTGGCATGGACCAGACTTCTCAACTATCGTTCAAGGCAAAACAGTGTCAGTCAATATAACACTTTGATAAAAATTTTGGTTAAAAATTTTGTATTAACGTACAGAATCATATTTGGAAGAAGAGCTTATGGGATATAATAAACTATTATGACTTTCATTTATTATACAAAGGCATTACAACAAAGGAAATGATAAAAAGGAATTTTAAAACACCCATAGATATTACTATTACACATTCTATTTTTCTTTTTTCTTTTTAAGATTCATTTTTATTGTTTTTGACAGAGAGAGAGACAGACAGACAGAGAGACAGAGAGAAGGGAGATGGCCCAAAGCAGTCTCTATAGTTGACAGCATTAGTTTTCCATATAGTTTTATTCCACAGGTGGGTGCTGGGCTGCGCAGGGCAGGAACTGGACCAGGAGCTTTCACATAGGACCTGGCAAGAACTGAACTGGGGGCACACCCCAGTTCAGCATATGGGTCCGCATGGGCCAGAGCTAGGATTCGATCCTTGGTCTCTGGGTCTGTAAAGCGAGTGCTTAACCCGCTGAGCCATCCCAGCTTCCCCACATTCTATTTTTCTTTTGCTCATATTTTCTTCCAGTTTTTATTCATATACATATTTGTTGCATAATTTCTCTCTTTTAGAACATTTATTTTATTGTTTCTGACAAAGACAGAGAGAGACAGAGAGAGACAGAGATAGAAAGAGATAGAGAGAAGGGGGAGAGCCCAGAGCAGACTCCATAGTAATATAGCATCAGTTTTTGACGTGGTTTTGTTCCACACAGGTGTGTGGAAGCCATTCAGGGCGGGAACTGGGCTAGGGGCCTCCTGCATGGGAAGCACACCCTGCTCCAGCCAGGGACCAAACTGGGGGATGAGAACCAAAGTGTGGGCCTTCTGCATGGGAAGCTCACCCCAGTTCAGCATATGGGTCCACACGGGCCGAGGCCAGGATTTGATCCTTGGTCCCCGTGGCTGAAAAGTGAGTGCTTAACCCACTGAGCCATCCCAGCTTTTCTGCTTCCCTAATATTTGTTGCATAATTTCAATCACAGTTGAAATATTGCCTTGTTTTCTGACAAGTTTTTTTCCAAAAATTTTTATGATGATATATAGTCCAGTAGCAACATGGAAGTAATTAATGACTGTTTTAATCCTATCAACTATTAGTATTTTATTTAACTTTTCAGCAATTTTTAGGCACATTGTTTTATATCATGTGATGTGATAAAGAGAATTTTGTGCATTCAAACAAACTATAAATTTCATCTTCTCAGCATAATAACTAATGTTAATAACTATTATGTATTGAGGGGTTTCTATGATATATGCACAGTTCTTCGGAGTGGGATTTCAGGGGAAAGCGGTGTGTACATTATTATTGTTCTTAATATGTGTTATTAAATTGCTAGAGAAAGTATAAATTGATACTACAATTTGGAAATAATGCCTGAGTTTACCACTGTCTCCACTACTCTGCCAGCTTTGGGAATTATTATTGTATCAAGGCAAAACATTTTATAACTTTAATGGTTGACACCAGAATTTCTCTGAAGGAGGGATGAGAGATTGTTCAGGCAAATACTTTGTTAAGCCCTTGTGGGGTACAGAAAGAAATTCTAACCCATAAATTGGCAGAAAGCAAGAAGGCAAACTACCCTGAATTTGAAATAAAGAAAAATTTGGAGGCAAGGAACAAGAGGGATGAGAAGAGGGAGTGAGGGTAACTTTGGCTATAACACGGCAGGAGGTTGACATCTTAGTTGTATAAATGGTTGAGTGACTTTGGCAGCAGAAAAATCTAAACTTGCATTTTTGGTTTGTTTGTGTTGTGGCCGGACAAATTTTCTGAGATCCTGATCAAGCTTTCTCCCTATATACAGGTAGATACTCACAGAAGTGGTCTGTGGGAAATGAAGGAAGATGTTCTTATTTAGATCAATGTAGTATGAAATTAAACAGCAAACATGAACAGGATGGCGAGATGTTATTTAATATCACTAATTAAAATATTTTAGAAGCTTAAACTAGAGGTGACAACCAAGAGAATGTAAATTCTTAGGAAATTTCCTGAAGATTTGAGAGGGCTTTATATTTACATAGGTCATAACATGAGGGGTTTCACTGCTCATATTTAAATTTTAAAAGGTGGGGAAGCCGGGATGGCTCAGTGGGTTAAGTGCTCACTTTGCAGCGCTGGGGACCGAGGATCGAATCCCGGCCCCGGCCCATGCGGAACCATATGCTGAACTGGGAGCTCCCCCAGTTCAGTTCTCTCTCTGTCTGTGTCCCTGTATCTCTCTCTCTCTGTCAAAATTAAATAAATTAAAAAATATATATATATTAAATTTCAAAAGGCATCTAGATTCTAGTGGACATCTGATTTGTGTTCATTTTCCTTACTATGGCTTCCAGTGGCCCTTCTTCTATCTCACATATCTTCACATGGCAATAATATATCTTTATGCCTGTTATTGGTCATCAGTAGATTGTTAGCTGCAATGTCTAAAAAAGGCTTTTGTTCATTCCTGTCATATTAGAGGAACCTTAATCAGAACAATTTCTGAGCTTTCATTATTGCACTTAATCATTATTGAGCAAATGGTCAGGCTAGGATGATACAGAGAGTACTAAGGGCCTTGAAGTCAAATGTTGGAGAAGATGGTCAGCAAGACTTGTAGATTATTTTTACCCCAAATATATCACAATCAGCATAAGTTTTGCGATTGTTACATTGCCCCATAGATTATCTTACCCTTTTAAAGGTTATTTTTGTATTAACTATTAAATAGGCAATTTTTAACCCTTGCTTTATTAGAGATACTTGTGATTGTGTCTCAGTACACTACTATCATGAAATCTCTTGGGAGGCAGGATCATTTTTCTCTTTTTCTTTCACTATTTCCTTTAGCGTAGCTTGAAGAACGTAGTACACATTTAATAAGTATTTGTTGATTAAATAAATGTGGATAACCACACCTGAACGTTCATGCAAACACACATCAGATTTACTTCTTATTTTAATCTCTGAATCTTCCTATTTTTCTACATTTTATTTTTCTTGTATGTTGGTCTCTTCTTTGACAGTACTATGTAATTTATAATATTATTATATTAGCTATTATGCAAAATACTGTTTGAACTATGAAATATTCTCTGGGTATGTTCTCTTGCCAAATGGTATAGTTATTTTCTCTAATATCTTATAGTAACTAGTACAATAAAAGTAAATAGTGAGTACTTAATAAATGCTCTTTGGCTGATTCACTTCTTGTTGACAGAAATTTAGTAGCACAAATTATGTATCAGTCAAGTCACATAGTTGACCAAGTATCCGTTTATTATTTATTAACAAACAAAAACATGAATATTTAAGGGGCATTCTCCAGGCTATTTGGAGGAGCAGATGGAGTAATTTAACTCCTTTAGCTTGTTGGATTGCTGACAGGTACCACGTAGAGTTAGAGCAGTCACCTCCATCTGGCATACACATGGGTGGTGACTGAGATATTTAGCACAGTGAGATGATGTTGAAACAGATGCCACTGCAAAGGTACAGAATTTACAATGGCAGAAAACAGGCTTTGCCCACTCATGGACCTTACTGAAAGGGCAAACTTTGAGCTGCAATTAATAGAAATAATGGGACTATTTTTGGGTAATGACTAGTTTAAAAATATTAGCCTGAGATATAGAATTCTGTATTTAGTATCAGCAAAGTGAATATGCTTTTTTTCTGTTCATCTGATGTTCTGAGTGCTGCGTAGCATTTTATGAGATTATCAAAGGGCACTGATAAGTCAGTAACACAAGACATTCTCATGTATTCCCTGAATTAAATCACTAGGTATTACCGATTTTGCTTCTTTCCTCTAAACCTGACAGAACATTCCTGTAGTAGGTGTTATCACCTTTACATTTCTAAATGTGAGCCGCTTGCATGTTATTTGCTAGAGTCTCCTTAACTATTTCAATGATCTTAAAAAAGGGAAGCAATATTTTAGAAAAATGAGAACTACTACTGATCTCTTTCATCATGCGGAGCAATTTGTATCCCTGAATGTATTCAGGGAAACTCATTTAAGGAGACCTCCCGTTGTTCTGAATTGTACAAATGTGCATGTTGAAAGGCCACATTTTCTGATGTGGCATTAAGATGAATGACATTTATAAATCTTTACTGCTGGAATTGTGTAATAGATGACTTAGGAAAGTAGAGGTTCTTATGCAACAAAAGATCTTTGTTGTATATTCAAAACTTAAGAAAAAAAAAAGGAAAAAGAAAGAAAAGAGACTATTGAGGCTGTTTAAAGATGCAGGTGTATCCTGTTTAAGATGTTGGAATGAAAGGTAGTCAGTTGAACAAAGGGTCACACACACAGAATAGTGATGCTTCATCTCACTCAATTTCCAGACAACTTGGAAATGTACAAATTAAAATGATGAAGCCTATATATAATCCACGGTATGTTATTAGCAGACACTTTCCGTGCAAGAATTCTTTGCAAACAGCAAAAATGGAATCTGTATGCTTTCAGATGAGTTAATACACTTGGTCAAAACAGAGCAGTTGGGTTATGTAAAGGGTATTTTCTTCAGAGAAATGCCTAAATACATATTTGAAAAGGAATATGTACAGAAAATAGTAATTTTTTTTTCTAAAGTAGTATATTCTTTATTTTCTTGGAGTGCCTGTTTGAGTAGGACAATGGGAAAGAATATAAGTAAAAACATGTCAGGTGGACGGACAACCTGAAGTTCTAGTCTGGCTGTACATTGTTGTTTTTAGTTAGATACGTAACCTTTTTGGGTATGATTTTCTCATTAGGTATGAGTAAGGCAGAGTGGGATTAAGTAAGCAGTAGGGTTGTTTCCATACTTCGAATATGTCATTCCAACTTTTTTGGATTGCACTGTTTCTTTTGTGAAGTCATCTCAGTCTATTCTGATTGCTGCTTTGACTCTGCTGTTTATTATGGTAACTGTGTTGCCTTGGATTTGAGTGCTGCCACTTGGTCCCTGCCACCCTAGATCCAGTTACCCCAATTGCATTTATATTTTTCAAACTAGTAGTTGTGGTTCCTCCTATAAGATCTGGTTTACAGAAAATAACAGTCACAGAGCTCTTCAACAATGCTGGGGCTCCTTTCACAAATTCATTTCTTAAAGTATTGGTGGCAGCTATGTCTACTGAACTCTCCCCATATGGGTGACTAGGTCATAATTGACAAATCTCTAATATTCTGATTTCCCTGAGACTTTGAGTCCCTTCCTCTATATTCCTCATTAAAAAGAGAGGCAGAGTTTGCACTAAATAAGTAGTAGGGTTATTTGTACATTTTGAGTAATTCATTTTAATTTCTTTCAGATTTCATTGTTTTATTTATTTATTTATTATTTAATTTGTGGAGTCATTTGTCTGTCTATTCACCCATCTATTTGCTTCATTGAATGAAACATTGTCTTTAGCTGCTTATGATTTTTTTTGTCTTTGATTTTTAACCATTTTACAGTGATGTGTCTAGGAGGTGTTCTTTTATTTATTTGTATTTATCTATCGGGGTTTGTAGCACATCTCAAATCTGTGCATTGGTTTCTTTCATCCATTTTAGAAAATTATTTTATTAAATATTGTTTCTGCTTCATTATTATTACTATTTTTTTAACCATACCTGTAATTATTTATTTAATGGCTGTCTTCCCCATTGGACTGAACTCCATGAGAGCAAGAACTTTGTCTTTTTTTTATTTTTTTATTTTTTTTATTGTTAAATTTATTGGGGTGACATTGATTGGCAACAATTAGACAGTTTCCAGATGTACAAGTCCACATCACATCACCCATGTATTGCATTGTGTGCTCACCACCCAGAATCAGCTCTCCTTCCATCGCCATATATCCAGTGCCCACTCCCACTCCCCCACCCTCACTCCCCCCTCTCTGCCTTCCCTCAGGTAATCACCACTGCTTCATTTTTGTCTCTCCCTTTTCTTCTGGGTTTCTAGGAACACATATGTATATAATATATTGTTTATGCTTGTTTCTGTATTTTTCTAACCATTTGTTGTTCTATATATCAGTTTGTATATTTTTTCCTTATCTACCTTACAGTTCATGAATCTTCCTCATCAGTTTTGTTTAATCTGCTATTAGATCCATCAGCTGTCCTAATTTTACTTAATATACTTTTAGTTCGGAAATTTAATTTGATTTAAAAAAATAATTTGTTTTTTCTGATGAAATTCTCCAACATGCTGTCTTATTTCTTAAAGGTATTAATCATAGTTAAAAAAAAACTGATGTCTAGTAACTCCAATACATTTTTTGCGGGTCTGTTTATATTGTCTGTTATTCTCTGGATTTTGGTCAAATGCTCTTGTTTCCTCATAATTTTGAATTTAATGCCAGATATCATATGTGACAATTTTGATTCTGAATGATTTTTATCTTCTTTTCAGAGAGGATTTGCTTGTGTTTGAAATAGGAAGCTAAGACAGGAGAATACTCTCTTAATCTAACCAAGAATTGAGCAGATTCAAAGTGGGGTTTTAGTATTTGTGAAGGCTGATTTGACACTGTTGTTCTGATTAGTTCTTATTAATAGAGATTCACAAGAGTCTTTCAGGGGTTTTGAAAGAAAGTTTTGGCGATTTATCTACATTCCTTTTGTACTATGCTGTACTGTACTATGCTTTGAACTCCAATTTATATCTTCCTTACCTTTTAAGATGGTTGGAAGTTCTATTTAGCTGCTCATCCTTTCAAACAGAGGCTTCTGCTCAGCCCTTTAGCCGTATTAAGCCATTGTGAATAAATTGGCCGAAGGTTTTGGGTAAAAGAAGTGCACTGACTCTGAGGTCATTTTCTCTGTATTTCTTTTGTTGATAGGATCAACTTTTTAATTTCTTACTCTTTTTGAACCTCTCTGATACTTCACCCATTTATATTTTTAAAATATTTTTTTAGTGTTCTGTTTGTTCTCAGGAGTAATATTTGTCTGGAAAAACAAACAAATAAACATACACACACAAAAAAAACACACAAAGACAGAACTCTAATCTGCTGTTATAGGAAGCCGAAAAATCTCTCAAACGTTAAACTAAAAAAATTGTATACAGTATTTTATGATTTTATTTTAAAAGGATGGATTATTTTTTTCTTAGTAGTTGTCCTGTAAAATGTACAAGA
The DNA here is from genome assembly GCA_004027555.1 of Craseonycteris thonglongyai. Lineage (NCBI taxonomy): Eukaryota > Metazoa > Chordata > Mammalia > Chiroptera > Craseonycteridae > Craseonycteris > Craseonycteris thonglongyai. The sequence goes on along the minus strand of PVKE010036562.1, from coordinate 5,945 downwards.
TGACTGATAGCTGGGTGTGTAAATACCCCCATTTCTTATATTTCTTTCACATGTTCTGCTTGATGTAATTAAACCCAAGATTATGGAACAATTGACACAATTCCTTTTTCTACAGAACTACATAAGCATGACTTCTCTCATGCCTCTACATTAACTAGGGTGACACTTCTGTGTTTCTCTAATGAAAACAGGATTTTCCCATTCTTCATTCTGATGAGAAAAATCTTGAACCACAATGATTTAGAAGCTATTGATTTGAAGTCAATATGAAACTCTGCTTTTTCAAAGTCTTTTGGGATATACCAAGATCAAATCATAGGTACCTCCATAAATAATGACATACACGATATTTCCACAGCTGCGCAATACCAGATGGTTTTACTTTCTTAGGCTTAAAGGAACTTCCTTCCTTTGCAGTTAAAAAGTCAACTGTGTCAGATTCTATACACTCATCTTTCTTAAACAGGGCAGAGAAGGTCTGAGAGACTTAGGTTGAACTCCATGATGTTTTGACTTTTAGTGGAAGAGAACTCAATTATGTATGTCACATGTTGGAGTCAAGAGGTTCTGCAGCCAGTGCAACAAATGTTTTAACTTTCAACTGAATTATTTAATTTGCAATAATGACATACGAAAAGACAAGTGGAAGTACTGAAGCTGCACACCCCACTGACCACAGAGTTCAGTTTTCAGCCAAGGCTGTCCCTGTAGATTTGCTGAACAGTGCATATTTGAGTCTCTGTTCAGCCCCCAGGCTCATGTTTGGCTTGGCTTCTTTCTTTGAACTACTTTTCTGAATTTACTATTTTAAGTTCATTTAAGGTGTAATACTTTATGTCATCTTTTGTTTTCACCCAGCTTAGGTAGTAATAAAATAGTAGAGTCAGTCTTTTTTACAGTATTGATAGACACAAAGTGAACAGAAAGTGAATAAAGCTGTTTTAGATTTCACTGAAGGAATTTCTTCCTTTATGAGGAAGAAGGTAAAACTCTTTTTATTCCTGACCATTAAGTCAAAAATTTTATAAGGATAAAGACTAAACATAAAAACAAACAAACAAATCTTCATTTGTTATAGAAAAAAACATGTCTTTTAAAATGTTCTTATTTTTATTCTGCTTTTATTATTTAGAAAGGTATAAAGCATTGTGAACAATGTAAATATTTTATTGTTGGCATTATTATTATTAGTTATGTCCAGCTATAACTTAAAGTTTTACTTGTAAAAATGGTACGTTTATTTAAAAGTGTTTCAATGCATGTATATAAATATAGATATTTTGCATAACATCCTGCAAATAAGATCCAGCTGTACTGTACTCTAGTATTTTTATTCCACAATAAGTTATGGATACTAATCCTGATAAATTATTGTAGATCTTTATCAATAAGGTGAATGTTTGTCATTCTTTCATAATTTTATTTAATAATTTTTGAAAATGTAGAAGTTACTGTGATAAAAAGTATATACAGACTATCTTTCAAAAAGATATGTTGAAGTCCTAACCTCTGTCACATACAAGTATAAATGTAACTTTATTTAGAAGTAAGATCTTTGAAGATATAATCAATTTACAATGAAGTCATATTGGATTAAGACAAGCCCTAAACACAATCACTGGTTTCATATATATATGATTTATTTTATTGTTTTTGACAGAGAGAGATAGAGGCAGAGAGAAACAGAGAAGGGGGAGGACCCAGAGTAGTCTCCATAGTTGTATATCATCAGTTTTAGACATAGATTCATTCCACACAGGTGCAGGGCAGGAACTGGGTTGGGGCCTCCCACATGGGAGGTACACCCCCATGAGCTGGGCGCCTAACTTGGGGCCTCCCACCTGGGAAGCTTGCCCCAGGGAGAACCGAACTGGGGGGCACACCCCCGTTCAGCATATGGGTCTGCATGGGCTGGGCTGGGGCTGGGATTTGATCCTCATACCCCAGGGTGCAAAGTGAGCACTTAACCCACTGATCCATCGCAGCATCTCCTGGTTTTCTTACAAAGGAAGAAATTTGTAGACAAAATCACACAGGGAAGAAAGCTGCGTGACAATAGAAACAGAGATTTGCATGATATATCTCTATGAACCAATGAAAGTCAAGGATTGCCAGCAACCACCAGAAGCTAGAAAGAGGCAAGAATGGATCCTCTCCTAGAGCCCCCCTGAAAGAATGTGCCCTTGATGACAATTTGATTTCAAGTCTAGTCCCCAGGACTGATGAGGAATATATTTCTGTTATTTTAGCCACCAAATTTGTGGTAAATTACTATGGCAGCCCCCCCAAAACTAGTTAAATATGCTAGAATGAGTTATCTTATTTTGCATATTTTCTATATATGAAAATTAATTATTATTAGTATCATCTATCCCATATATCATTGGTTGACTTCAACTCTGTAATTAAAGGAGCAAATATTATGGTATGTAGGTAGGAATGTAGAATTTAGGAACTGTGACATAATACATCTAAGTTTTTTCAAGAGATATTTATCCAGTTTTAGTCTCTTCCATTAAAAGGAAACATGAAAAATTCAGTAATAGTTTAGCTTAGAACAACAAAAAAGGCAAAGGACTGAAAAATAAAGCATGTTAGTCACAGCAGCTAAATACTGAAAGGGACTTTAGTGAACATTGATCACAGGGCTGGCATCTTAACTACACGTGCTACCCCTTCCACAGAACACATTGCTATTCAAACAGCATACTGTTCATCCGGGAGCCCAGACTTAGATGCATAATCCTTCTCTACACAGTGTACCACACAGTTATAACCAAACAATCAGAGCTGGTCCCACATATCCACTGCTAGGGTCCAATCAAGTTTTATTTACAGGTGAAAAATCTAAAGCACAGGGAAAGAGAGTTAATCATAAGACTCAGATTAAGTTAAGGGCTGAATATTAGCCCCCAAATTTCAGTCTAGTGTCTTTATATTCATTACAATATCTCCTCTTCAGTGGTAAGCAAAAGATTAAAACATTTTTTTCTTTTCTTTCTTTTTTATTAAGTGGTTGAGGTTGATTGGTTGGGAGCACCAAAAGTTCTTTCAAAATCAAAACCTAATTCCACATGACTCCTTAGTGATATATCTCTGGATCCCATAGGCATATTAAATAGTTTAGGACACAAAGTTCAATTTGAGAGGTTGGGTAAAATTCCAGTGGGTCATGATCATGGTGTTGGTCAATGAATAAAAACAAACAAACAAAAACCAAAAACAGAAAAACAAAAACAAAAACCCAAAAAACAAACTTTGTTGCTACAGGTGTGTAGGCTATACTACTTTAGTTTCCCTATGCCACAATTTCAAATTATTTACTAACTAAACCTTGTGTTCCATGACAGGGGTATCAGATGAATAAAGTCCTTAACCTTGTGGAGGTCATTAATAGCAACATGGTGAGATGGTTTTGGCAATGCATTCTTGGTGCTGAGACCAGCTAATAGACAGTACTTGGTTATTTATAGAATTTGAATAATGAAAGAAAGTTAGAAGCTAATTAGTGGCTCCTGATATTACCTCATAGTCAGTGTAGGAACCCTCTTACACTATCCCTTGCAAAAAATCAATTAGTCCATTTTCTCTTGACCTGATTGAAAGTTTAAAATATATATGAAAATGTGTGTTACAGTGGTGAAGGGGATATCCTTGTCTTGTTCCTAATCTTAGGGGAAAAGCTTTCAGGTTTTCACTATTAAGAATGAGATTATCTCAATGTAATAAAATCAATTTCTGACAAACCCTCAGCTATTTTTCTTTGATACCCATTTTATTAAGTGTTTTAATCATAAATAGATGTTGTATTTTGTCAAATGCTTTTTCTGCACCTATTGATGTAATTTTTATTCTTTATTTGTTTACATGATGTATCACATTGATCAATTTGGATATATTGAAACATCTTTGAAATAAATGCTCTGGGAATGAACTCCATTTGATCATAGTGTATAATCTTTTAAATGTACTGTTGTATTCTATTTGCTAGTGTTTTGTTTAGAAAATTTTCATCTGCATTTATCAGAGACATTGGTTTGCAGTTTTCTTTTCTCTTCCAGGTTGTGGTAACAGGATAATGTTGGGCTCATAAAATTAGTTAGAAAATAGTATTTCTTCTTTAATTTTTTGGAAGAGTTTGAGAAGGACTAGTATTAAATCATCTTTGAATGTGTGGTAGAATTTACTAGTGAAGTTACCTGGTTCTGGACTTTTGCTTTTGGTAAAGTTTTAGATGACTGTTCCAATTTTTTGACTGTTGATCTATTTAGATTTTCCAGTTCTTCATAATTCAGTCTAAGAAGGTTCTATATTTCTAAGAACTTGTCCATTTTCTCTAGGTTATTGAATTTGGTAATATAGTCCTTCACAGTATTCTTTTTTTATTTTTAAAATTTATTTATTTTTTGTTTTTGACACAGACAGAGACAGAGACAGAGAGAGACAGAGAGAAAGAGAAGGGCCCAGAGAAGTCTCCATAGTTGTATGGCATCAGTTTTTGACATGGTTTAGTTCCACACTGGTGGGCAGGCAGGGGCTACGCAGAGTGGAAACTGGGCTGGTGGCCTCCTGAATGGGAGGCATGCTCCCTTGAGTCAGGGACTGAACTGGGGGGTGAGAAAAAAACTAGGGGCCTCCTTCATGGGAAGCATACTTCAGTTCAGTATGTGGGTCTGCATGGGCCGGAGCTGGGATTTGATCCTTGGTCCCCAGGGTTGCAAAGTGAGTGCTTAACCCATTGAGCCATCCTAGCTTCCCCTCTTCATTTTATTCTTGTATAATCTCTTGTATTTCTGTGGTATCTGTCATAACTTCTCTTTTATTTCTTATTTTGTTTATTTGTCTCTTTTCTCTTTTTTCCTTGATGAGTCTAATCAAGAATTTGTCAATTTTATTATTATTATTTTTGAAGAACTAGCTCTTTGTTGCATAATTTTTTTCTATTGTCCTTTTCTTCTCTATTTCATTTAGTTCTGCTCTAATGTTTATTATTATTTTTTCTTCGGCTGACTTTGGGTTTCATTTGTACTTCTTTAAGATGTAAGGTTAGATTGTTTATTTGGGATTTTTCTTATTCCTTAAAATAGTCCTATAATGATGTAAACTTCTCTCTTATTACTACTTTTGCAGTATCCCAACATTTTGATACGTTGTATTTTTATTCTCATTTGTTTCTGTGTATTGTTTGATCTCTCCTATTATTTCTTCTTTGACCCAGTTATTCTTTAGTAGCATGTTGCTTAATTTCCACATATTTGTGTTTTTTCTGCATTTTTTTTTTTTTGCCATTGATCTTCAATTTCAATGCATTGTAGTCAAAAAATTTTTTTGCTATGATTCCAATCTTCTTAAATTTGGTGAGGGTAGTTTTATGTTCCAACTTATATGGTCTATACTTAAGTATGTTTCATGTGCACTATAAAAGAATGGATAGTCTATTGTTCTGGGGTGAAAGGCTCTGTAAATGTTGATTATGTCTATTTGCTCTAATGTGTCATTTAAGGCTGATATTTCCTTACCCATTAAGATGGCCACTAGAAAAAAACAGAAAACAATATGGAGAAATGAAAATTGTTATAGGCAGTAATACAAAATGGTGCAGCCACGGTGGAAAGCAGTATAGTTGTTCCTTAAAAAAATCAAATGTTAAATTACCATAAGATCCATCAATTCAACTTTTGCATATACAGTGTTCCCTCGCCACTTCGCGCTTCATGTTTTGCGGCTTCAGTGCTTTGCAGGTTTCCCCAAAATAGTCATCAAAAAATAAAAATGAAAAAATACAACCATGTCGGCAGCCACATGGCGGAAAGGAGCGTTGTTTCATGTGGATGCGCGAGAGAGAAGGATCCCTGCACGTCAAACAAAGAGATGAGCTGACTCAGAGCACATCCCACGGGCTCTCATAAAGGCGCGGGATGGGTTTCCGGTGCGACATCGACCCA
>PVKE010036561.1:0-16338 GCA_004027555.1 Craseonycteris thonglongyai | reverse complement strand
AGGTAGAACATAAAATTAAAAGTGACAAATAAATAAAATTCATGGACCCAGTCAATAGTCTAGTGGTTACTGGAGGATACGGGAAGAGGTGGACTGAGAAGTACGAAGTGGGTGATGGAAAGAGAGCTGACTCTGGGTGGTGAGCATATAATGTAATAAATGATGCAATGTAGAACTGTACACCTGGAACCTATGTGATTTTTACCAACCAATGTCACCCCAATACATTTAACAATTAATAAAAAATATATAAAGAAAGAAATGGTTGAGAGAGAAGTTACACAGAAACTAAAGAATAGATAATTACGGTAAGGTAAATCTGAATTTTATTTTTTCAGGTAAATTATGAATTTAGTTATCAAACTGCTAAAATTGAGATAAAAATGGAACATTTCAGTGTGGCTGTTTAGTTAGACACATGATTGGAATCCAGGGAGGTTAAAATAAAAGAAACAAAAATTTTAAAGATGACCTTTGAGGTTTCCATGAAATTTTGAGAGCAAATGTCAGTTAATGATTACCAATGAAGTTTTCTTTAATGTTAAATCCTTTCATAAATGTTGATATTAAGAAAAATCTAGTTTTCATGACTGAAGGCTATATTCCAAAACCTCTTCCCCATTTTAGTGTGTGAGAAATGGATGTCACAGTTCACAAAGCCATACTATCATTGATTGCAAAGTCAACTCTAAGTACCCATCCTAATAATTGGAATAGCTGGATTTTATGAATTTTCAGTTTGAAATAACACATTACCATATAACAGGGATTTGTTTTATTTTTCAGACATTTATATCAGTATCACATACTATTTATGTACTTTGTGTTCTTCTACTGGTTATTAAGGGGTAATTTTCATAAGTACCTCATTGCTTGCTCATGATACATTATCAGACATATTTCAAACTCTCATTTCATTTCTTGCTAATACATTTACATATATATATATGTACATATATATATATATATGCACATATATTATGCTATTATATATTTAACAATTCTTAGGGGGAGGAGTAGGTGTACTACTGACTTAGAGTAAAAACACTTGAAATAGTAAAGAATATGCAAATATATAATAGACTGTATCTCATTTAGATTTAGAATTTTTGAAATTATAGGATAAAGGGAGCTTTGGTTATTTGACATTCCTTCATGTCATAAGTTAATAAATTATTATTAAATGTCAATGATATTAGATATATTCCAAAGCTTTTATTATCCAAAATCTTTTTCTTGCTCAAGGAGTTTAAGTCAAATTACCGTTATTTTATAGCCTATTGTGGATCAGGGAGCCCTTATTTGACTATTGTCACTTTTAAAGTTGATAGCCTCATTTTTGATCTTGAGGATCTACAGTGACTGAACCCACACCAGACTGTTAGGGTGATGGATTAAATATGGATGCAAACCTTGGCAATTCCTAATATAGAGAAATAGTCTATTTTTCTCTCATTTTAAAACTAGGTTGGCTTTGTGACCTGATTTGACCAACAGAATGTGATGAGGTAACTTTGTATAACTTAAGGCTGCACCTTAACAGATCTGCAGATTCTACCTTTACCACTTGACATATTTTCTCTTAGTAGCCAAGAACTATGTAAGATGCCCAACTACCCTGAAAGAACAGGTAGGACCAGATAGGAGACTGTTTGAGGTATTGAAGGTATAGTTTTGACATAGGTCACATGATAATAGCTTGACGGCCAAGGCTATTTAGTATGATGCTGCCTTGGTTGGGGGTCACTACTGGTGATAATCCTCCCTCTGCTGATAATCAGGATAATTTATTCAACTAGGAAGAGCTGCTGTTACCTGAGTTGAAAAACTATCCAAATCAATAACGAATTGTGGGGAAAAATAGACACTGGAGGATATTTGGCTATTGGAAAGGATCCTAGAAGTTTCTAACTTAAAGTTCCCATGTTTTATTTCCTTATACACCCTGGAGTTATTTTTGTTGTTGTTGCTTCATGACCTTGGGAACCTATAGATTCAATGTATTTTATGATATAATATTAAGTGATCTAGAATGATAGAAATTTGTTCAGCCAAATTTGAAAATGTAGTTCATCTTTGGTCAAGACTATGTTGGCATATGTGCTATTAATTCTATGTTAACATTACCTATAAATAACAGAAACCACTTCAGTTTAAGAAAACGGAAGGCTTTATTTTGAGGATTCAAAGCTAAAATCTCAATCACTATAGCCACAACTTAGAAAGCAACTAGAATAGAAAACAGAAATACATTAGATACTCAAGCTATCCTTGTTTATGGTTGTTTTTATTTGCTTTATTATTCTTTTAAAATCTGTCTTTGTAATTTTTATTTTTACTTTTTTGTCAGTAATTTTGTAGAAGTACTAGAGGCAAATTGTACTTCAGTGTCCATGTTTTTAAATACCTCCTATTTTTTTTGTGTGTGTGAAAAGGCTAGCATACGTTAAAATATAATATCTTAGAAATCAATCACCTAACACCAATTTCAAATCCTGGGGAATGAATTCTGATTGTCTCAGGTTAGGTCAGCATTACTTGTGTCTGGTATTTGTAGCTACGGATATGGGCTCATCGTAATGGCACTTTCACTGAAGGTCCACCCTTGTGAATTGAAATGAAAGGTATGGACTTGATTTTTTAAAATTATGTTATTGGTTTTGGCTAGGCAGTCAAACCAAAAGTGTCTACTACTCGTTACTATAAGTGGAGACCTAGAAAATTACCTTGATTTGTCTTGTATCAAGATTTGCTTTTGACTATTATTATTCTAATAATATATCTGATGTCTTTTCCCTTTATCATTAAGGTTTTTCTTCAGAGAAACTTGACCTACGTATTTGATTTCTAGCTGAGAAAGCATGTAATTAAGTAATACTCTTGGGCTCATTCTATTTCCTGCCTTATCATGAAATAAGAAAGGTTTCCTGAAGGAGAATTAAAGATAATGCTGATACCACACAGCAAATGATAGTTTAGTTTTCCCTACAAGGACAATCCTCTTTCTATAAAATAAGTGAATATACTGTATTCAAAAAGTTTGGAGAAAAAAAATACGTAAGCAGTATACTCATAAATGCTGTAATATAAGATAGTTTTTTTGTTGTTGTCTATTCCGAAAGAAAAAGTAGAATTATTAGGTTATCCCCTATTTTCCTGGCTTCATTATCATTACTAGCAGTTTTGTTTGTTCAATAAAAGCAAAGCTTGTAAACTAAATATATACTAGATTCTTATAATTATTGCAAAAATTAAATCTTTTAAAACAGACTTATTTTAAACTTCTGAGAAGGAATACTAGCATTAAAGCAGAAAACAATAAAATACAAGTGAAATATTTAAATATAAGGTCAAAAATCAAAGTTTGTTTTTACTGCCTACCAAATGAAAACTATATTTTAATTTTTAAATTTTAGTCTTTTTTATATTTCTTTACCTTATATATATACTTGATAGAGGTGTACAAAATTGAAAATACTATTAGTAATAAAGAGTGCAAAAATTTATCACTTACAAGGTCTTAGTTATAAACAGGAGATTTAAAAACACACCATAAAATTAAAAACCATCTAAATAAAAGACCCAGAAGGGTGTTATCAATAAGCATAACGATTTCTATAGGTACAAACTATTATACATATGGATATTTTGAATACTGATTCAGCTAGTTTTAATTTGTAAGCACATAGAGATATAGAAGGCAATGAAAAACAAAATTAAAAAAAGAAAGAAGAAAAAAGCCCCAAACAAACAGAGTATATACTTGGAGATATTTGAAAAGTAAAACCATTAGAATTAAGGTTAAAACTGAGGGTAACCCTGACTGTATTAATCATTCAATCAAATAGGTAAGTGGTTAATTAATCTTAGGAAATTGCTTAATTTATATATTTGGGAAGACCATAACTTACAAATTAACTACCTCAGTGAAGTCAATGAAATAGATAACTTCCAATTAAAAAAAAAGCAAATCTGTTACTTGATTGATAAGCATTATGTGCTCAGTAAATAAGTTAAATAACAAACTTATTAAGCAATTATTTTGTGAGATCATGGTAGTAATGATAATATCCTAATAAATACTAAACTACAAGATTCCATTGGTTCATAAAACAGATGTAATCAAAGATATAAAAAGTATACAACATATATGAATCACTATAATATATTGAAATAGTAAATATATGCAGTACACAAGACTACAAAAGATAGCAAGTAAGAACTAGTGCACTTAGTCAAATGTTCTTCTCCAAGGTACAGGCTGATGTAGGAATTGAGAAGAAGCACTTGACAAGTTGGAAGCCTTATGACTGCTTAGGGGAGCAAATCTGGCTTCTCCAGTTCAGTTGGTCCTAAATTAAAAGTGGAAGCTAATATTAGGAAAGCTGTCAGTTATTATGTACTGACTGTTTTGGGGGCTGACTGATGAAAAGTTTGTTGTTCAGCTCCTTGGATTAGGTTGCTGCAGGTTCTGGGTCACATTTTTATGTATGATCTGAATGCTGTACATTTGTATATTCAATCTCATTATTTGGGCAAGACATATACAAAAGAATAAGTCATAATAAATATCCAAAAATAACCAACTTTAACATTATAGATAAAATCAGTTATTTGTTGTTTGGGTGGCTAGACTTGCAGAAATGAAATATGTTTTAAGAGGAGAAAAAATAAAGATGTAAAATTTGTTGATTTGAATATATTTGAAATTAAATATATTCTGATCACTAGGATTTATAAGAAAAGTGTGATAAAACATGTAGAAAAAATTGATAAATAATGAAATTGTTTGCATTCTTTTGATCAAAGGAGTGAGATGAGTCAATGAGAGAAATTTAATTATACAGTAGTAGAGCTAAGATATAAGTAAATATTGAGCATGCTATGTACCTTTATGATTGCCTTCCTCCTTGTCTTATGATAATGAAAGGTAGATAAAGTAACCAGAATCTATAGTCAAAATAATTTTCCATCTCTAACTCTAAAAGCTCTAAAAGAAGATTTTGGGAAACTGTTATGATAAAGACAAACTGGTGAGGATGTAAAAAAATTAATTTGAGTTAAGAACATAATTACCTGGAGTCATCTTTGTGAGTGTTTCTGGATTTTGAAAATCTATTCTTTCTTCCACTTTTTTGGTCAAGTTAATTTAGATATGATTGCATATGTACATTTTCTTTCCTGTTTTATTTATTGACAATGATGCCTTAAAAAATTATTGAATTGAGACCTGAAAATTTTAAGTAACAGTTACTTAGATAGCCTTCTCTGAACTTACTATCACCCAGGTTTCAGAATAGACAGGCCATGGAAGTAGAGCAGAATCAATTTACTGTCAAGTATATGTGAAATCTAATGGTATTAATTATTCTAATGATAATGTAACCTTGAATATTCTACAAGATTTAAGTACTTATTGTGGAAGAGCTACTATCACAATACATTAACCTGATCACTGTACTCAAGTAAGTGCTTATTATGAGAAATCAGACATGTACACACATAACTATCATAAAAGATTAAAAGTGTGTAATATCATTTGAAGGAAAAGATTTCATGAATCAAAAATAGGGGAAGCCGGGATGGTTCAGTGGGTTAAGCGCTCACTTTGCAGCGCCAGGGACCAGGGATCGAATCCCGGCCCCAGCCCGTGCGGAACCATATGCTGAACTGGGAGCTCCCCCAGTTCAGTTCTCTCTCTGTCTCTGTCTCTGTATCTCTCTCTCTCTGTCAAAAATAAAAATAAATAAATAAAAATATATTTTTTTAAAAACATGGCTTTATGAAGGAGTTAAGATTTAACTAGAAGTAGAAGGACATTTGGGAAAATATTGAAAGGAACTTGGATAACTTTTTAGAAGGAACTCATGTGATCAAATCATAGAAGCTGGAAACTTGTTTGGCAGGAATTTGCATTTTTCTAGGGTACAATGATAACACACCCCAAAAGATAAAGATTGAAATGACCTGAGTTTTATAAACTTCTCTGTGTAGGAAGAGATTTACGTGATGCCCATCCTCTACCTGTCTAAAATTTAAATTGAGGAACAATAAAGTAAGTACACTTTACTGATTAAATCCATGCTTTAGCTATAACAAAACTATTGGAAACAAATACCTTAGTACTTTAGATTTAAACTAGATTAACAAATCCTATTTTCAATAGTGTAATTTTATAACTTGATTGATTTAATACTGCTTTTAAAATTTGGATTGTTCACAATTACACAGGGAGATTACTGTTCAAATTGTCAGTAACTGTCAGTAAGGAAACAAAATATTTTAACAAATTTAAAAACTTCATCTAATAGACAGTTATAAAGCATTGCACCCATCAACAGCAGAATTCTTGTTACACACACACATTCATACTCACACAGCAATAAAATAGCCATATACAAAGCACAAGCTTACCTGTTTCAATGATTATTCAATTCAGAATATTTTAATGGTAATTACATGAGTGTTAACACTTTATTTACATCCCTATATTTTATATATGTATAAAATATAAATATTCACACTTTAGTGAATCTTAACACTTCACTAAACCATCCCTATATTTTATATACTTTTCTTTACATTTGTTACATTTCACAATAAAGTTTTTTAAAAGTTAAAAAAAAATTTGCTTTGTTTCATAGTATAGCTTGCAAAATTACAAAAACTTTCAAATCCTTGAAAACCAGGCTTCATATACTGTCTCATCCCTAAAAGACAAAGTATTTCCTGCTGTTATGAAATAATTATGGTAAGGTAACTATTGTGCTAGGTTCTCATTGTGGGTGAGTCAATTTAATAACCATCATTATAGAAGCAAAATATAATTACAAATAATAATTGTTTTAGAAATAGAGACCTAGTAGAACCAGGTGATAGCTAGCTTCTATTCAACTTGCAGTTTACATTTCTCATTTTATGACAAAATATTATTGGAAAGAAAATGAAAGTAAATGTTGCATTGCTACAATTTTATATTTTATATGTTAAATGAAATGTAAATATTGTAACCTTCTCAAAGAGATATCTTAAACCTAGCCATAGTTATCCAAAAGCAAATATGTACATTTGGCCTGGAGTCTGTTTTAAAAAAGAATTTTTGAAATTTGGGTATATAAGACTATCTAAATTATTTCTGCTTAATATTTCATGTTACAACTACAATTAACTGAGAAATATAAGATTAATATTATGACTAACAAGTACTAGCTCCATGCCTTTCACTAGCTCTGAATGGCTTAACCTCTTCATAACCCCCATCCATCTGTCTGGGGCCATCCTGCCAACTGTCCATATTTCATATGTTATAGCTAATATTCTGTCTGGAAAGTACTTTAACCTTGCTTATCTTTCAGGAAAGCTTTATTTACCATCAGCTATGCATCAATGTGGAGATAATAGAGCTGAGAGTGTCAACAGTTTAGAAGGTACAATTTTAGTGGTTCAAGGAGAAATATTTCATGTAGATATGTGAACAGATCAACCCACTTCATGGTTTCCTCCTCTTTTATCTCTGTTTCTAATTAAGCTTTCTCTCCCCTTTTACTCTTTCACCTAATAACAACTGCTCTGAAATTTCTGAGATAAGAATGATCTTATCTGATAAATTTTCATTTTCTTCTAATTTAAAAATATTGGGAAACAGGCCTTTCTCATACTCAATAAATTATACTCCTTTTATTTTTGTATTACGTCTGTCGAATTATCCTTTGCAACTCAATTACCCCTATTCGAAATCCACATTTACCCCATAGTGAACAAATACCCACAATTTTTTTTGCTAATCTATATGCTTTAATTTTATGGCAGTAAATATACATAACATAAAATTTACCATTTAAATCACTTTTAAATATAGCACACAATATTTTTGAAGGATATCTGTGATGAGAGCTTGGAGGAGAGGAGTGAATCATCTTATAATTCTCTATATACCCCATAGTCACCAAGTATCAAAAGAAGAAACTTCAGTAAATTAAGTGGTGTGATAGTTTTTTTGTTTTTTTTTATTGTGTATACTTTTTATTTTATCATTACCAAAATCTTATGGCATATATAGGCAGGTGTGACTATTCTACAGTCCCCAAATACTCATTCCTTTCTATATTTACTTATAGTTGTGAGATCCTGTAAAGTTAGGGATATAGGCTTCCCTTGTTTCTACCTTAGTACATGGAGATACTGCCTCCTAAACCTAATTGGTGGCTATAATATCCTTTTCAAAAGGAATGTAAAATGATTTGCTTCAAATTTTGACATTTTACCTTCTTATATCCATAGGAAATGTCAGTAAAACCATAAAGATTAATTAGTCAGAATAAAGTGATTAATTAACCATTTTTAGGTTCACTATTGATGCATGTATTAATTATGGGATTATCTAGCTGTGTAACATTTGACATGCTACTTTTTTCTCTGCCTCAATTTCCTCATCTACAAAATGAGCATAATTATGATGGGTCTCCCTTTATAGGGAATATTATTAATCTCCACTGGTTCCTTAATCCTGCCTACTAACCATGCTACATTTCTCTTGCTCATTCAATTATACACTTTCCTAGATGACTATTTCATTCTTTCACTTCTCTTGTCAAACATCCAATTTCTTTTCCCTCATCCATATTTTAAACTGTTGACCTTGCTTCTTACTTTGCTAAGAAAGCAAAAAACAATGAGAAGAAAATTTCAGCCAGCTCCCATCGTCACACATATCTGTGCTCTTGTTCTCTGCCTTCTCTGTTGTAATAATAACAGGCCAACTGCTTCATTTGTACACCTGATTTATTCTTTCTCCTCTATTCAAGGATATCATGCCATGTTTCTCCATTGTTTCTTGCATAATCATGTATTTATTTCCCCCCCTCTACTGGAATTTTCCTATCAATAAATACACAGGCTGTGTATTTCTTCCACCTTAATAAAATCCTTTCCTGATCCATTGTATCCATCCTTCCACTTCCTTCTTAAAAGGGCTTTCTATAGTTGTTGTCTCCATAAATCATTTCTTGTTTGGTAAGCCTTTCTACCAAAGTTATTTTCTCAAAATCAGAAATAACTTTTGCTCTACTAAATAACTTGTGAACTTCTCCTTGAAATACTTATTCACTAGCATTATTTTCATTTTATTTGATCATGCTTTCTGACAATTCATCATAACAATGGTTTTCAAATGGTGATACTTCAATTTTTTTTTTAATTTATTGGGGTGACATTTGTTAATAAAATTATGTATGTTTCAAGTATACAATTCCTTAACATATCATTTATATTGCACTGTGTGTTTAGCACCCTAAGTCAAATCTCCTTCCATCACTATATATTTGATCCCCTATACCCTCTTCTACCATGCCCCTTACCCTTTGGTAACCTTTACACTGTTGTCTGTGTCTGAGTTTTTGTTCACTTGTCTTGTTCATTTCTGGCTTTCAATTTTATATGGCATGTATGAGTGAAATCATATGTTTCTCCACTTTTTCTATCTGACTTATTTCATCTACCGTAACAATTTTAAAATCCATCCATATTGTCACAAATGGCAGTATTTCATCTTTTCTTGTGGCCAAAGTTCAATCCTTGGACCTTTTCCCCTTTTCTATATAGTATATGCAATCCCTCTCATCCAATCTCAGTGTTCATTAAGTGTCACTTATTTATTAACAACTCCCAAATTTATATCTTCCACCTTGATCTCCCCCTGAAATTCAGGCTCATGTCTTCAGGTGCTTACTTGATGTTACACATGGCTACTTAATTGGCATCTGAAACTTAACACATCAAAAAATAAAATTCTAATAGTCTCACTTCTATCCTTTTCATCTCAATGATTTATAACTGCCTCCTCTAGGTGCTCAGGTTAAATTACGTATCCAACTCCCCTCCTTCCCTCACATCTGGCATCCAAACCTTCCCACAGAATTTTACTGTCTCTACCTTTTATCCAGTAAGACCACTTCTAAATACTCTCATCATCCCTACAATGATAAGGCCACTGGTCCAAGCCATCACCAATCCTCAAATGAGTTATTGTAGTAGCTTCCTATCTGATCTCCCTGCTTCTCCTCTTTTCAGTCATTCTCACCATGCATCCAGTGTTTCTCAGTAGGTATATGTCACTATTCTGCTAAAATCAATTCATACTTCATTGCATTCATAATGAAAACTTAAGTCCCCAGATACTTATTGGTTAGTCTGTCTTCATCATGTAAAACTCTTCCATACATTCCTTCCCCTTTGGCCACACTTTCTTGCTACTCCCAAATATGCCTGGCATTCTTCCACTGAGAGATAGCCCTTGTTGTTCCTTCTATATAGGAAGCTCTTCTCTAGATATTTGCATTGCTGAATCTCTCATCTACTCTATATTTTTATTTAAATATAATTTTCTAAGGGAGACCTGCTCTCACTATCCAATCTATAATAGTACTTCCTCCCAACCACACCTTTTTACTACTTTTCTCTGCATCTAAAAAATAACATCTCTCTCCACATAACATTTTATATTTTAATAATTTGTTTATTTTCTGACTCTCTCCTCTGCCCACCACCACCAGAATATAAGACCCATGAGGATGGGAACTTCATTTTTTTTTTAAGAAGTGTTATATTGCCAGAATTTAAAAGTATCTGGAATGCTATAGTTATACATAGATATTATTTGAATTAATACATAGATATTATTTGAATTAATTAATACCCATCTCAAGGGATTGCTGAAAAATTAAAGGATACAATGTATACAGTTTTGGAGAACATTTGGTACATAATAGAACCTCAGTCAGTGCTTTCGATTATCAAAGAAGTAAGGCTATTTATTTACTTATTACACACATAAATGTAAAATTATAAAACAATGAAGAGGAAATTAATCAGTTGAACAGTAGTGGTTAGTTCTATAGTAGAAGAGATAAAAAAGGTAATTAGAGAGTCAAAAAATGAGACATAAAATAATTAAATAACATGATCAATAATAGAAGTTTATGGTTATGTATAGGATTGGTACAGTGATAATAAATAATATATCACCTTTTCAAATGCATATCCATTTTTAAAAATGATTATAAGAGAGAAAACAATTTTTTGGAAATAAAAAAATAAACCATTGTTTTCTCATAAAGCAGTTAGACTGAAAATCATCAATAAAATAAAATAAAATAAAATATAATTTCTTCCAGAAAATTAAAACCTTTTATTAAAAAATCATTTGGGTGAGAAGAGAAATACAAATCTAATAATTACCAAGCAGATAGTTATAATACTCATTCTTCTAAATGTAAAGGAGACAAGAGTTATTTAGTAGCACAGGCAATAATAAAAAGTTCAAGCTTTTGTTTTCTCTAAGATCTTATAAACTCAATTTCTAAATGATCTTAAACTCTAACATTTGTCTCTCTAGCTCTTACTGCATAGAACTCTTTTATATTTCTCACCCTCTTTGTTACTACAGCTTCCTATTCAGCTCGTCATCTTTATCTGTATCGTTTATGATACAGCAAATTCTAGGGAATAGTAGCAGACAATTTGAGGTTTATCTCATTTTGTTTTCTCTTTATCACTGGGATATCAACTCCTGTATCCACTGAAATTTTATGACAATGTTCCTTTTTATAGTGTAAGGGTTGGTCCTACAATATAGTCTTATAGTCATATTGCTGGAAGTGGAAGTTTTCTTGCTGCCTGTTTGTATAATTTATCGCATTAAATTGTACTTATATACACACATATATTTACAGTATCAAGAAGAAAATTATATCTATATCTACATATACATATATGCATATATATCTTTGTGGGGTTTTTTTCCTAACTTAAAATTATATTTAAATATTCATATTAATGAAAAAGATCTTGATGTCTGACTTCTTTGTACATCATAGACCAATAATTTTTTTTAACAAGGTTTCACCTTTCAAGTGATTTTGGCTCAGTGCCCTCATCTATTCCCTTTTACTATAAATCTAGTTAGTAATTTTCTTGTATCTGTTGAGGCATACTGAGAACTTTTATTTTTCTTACTTGTACTTGGATATTTCATTGTTGTCATATCATTTTTTCCATACTGTTAATTTTTTTAAAGATTGTAATGGTTATAAATGCAATGTGGTGACAATCATTCACTTACATAATAGAAAAAATTATAATAGTGTACCTTTTAATCTACTATCTAGTGATAGTGTTGGACGTTGATACTCATATGCCTTTACATATAATGGCAATCCACTGAATTGGAGGAAGCACTGCATGAATATTAGGAGTTCTGTTCATGGTTCTTACTGACTTTATAACATTGTCCAACTTACTTTAATATTTCTTAAACAATTTGTATCTACCTCTGAAAATATTTTAAAGAGACATATAATTTCTTTTGTTGTAATTATATAGTTGAAAATTTGAGGTACGTGTTAGAACAAAAAGGAATTTGTTAGATACTATTATCTTTATACGTAGTTTTTTCTAAATATATAAACTGAAAAACATGTAAAAACATAAAAATATCTGTAGAAACTGACATTTGCCAACCTAAAACCCAAAATATCTGCAATTTATTTACATAATTATTTCCCAGACTATCTTAAATACTGATTTTTTAATTTTTTTAGATTCTATTAGTATCATTACCACAGCTTTGTCTTTTATAATTACAGTGTTGAAGATTTTGCTTGTATCTAATATTTCCAGAGCAGAATTTTTTTTGTTCATGGGATTGATCATCCAATCTTATTGAACTAGAAAAGAAGCACTTCCTCTCTGTTATGCTGTAATTAACACAGTTAGGCAAGTGTTTTTCAACAAGCTTTACCTTATTCCTAAAAGAATCAGGCATTCTCTAGGCAGGCAAAAAGCTAGTAAATCAACTGTAGTGTTAATAAAAGTAATCAGGCTCTGAAGCAAAACTTGTCTATTATAATATGTAACAACTAGTTCTTGGGTGGACTTTAAAGCACAGCTTACTGAATAAATACAGAGTTGTTCTGCTACAGTATTTGTTCTAGTTTATTCTTAGTTAGATTAGAATTTTAGATGAGATGGGTTGAAACAGATTCTTTGGTATGTATATTGATGAGTGTGAAAGAATGTAGAAAAGAACAAAAGAACCAATAGAAATTGGTAAGGAAAAATGTCTCTGCCATGTGTGTGTGATGTATCAAACAAAAATAAGCTCTTCTTTATAATTCCAAATATACCTTTGTGAAATCAAAATTATTTTTGTGGTCTATATGCCATTCAAAGTTTTTGTCTAATGAACAAATCAGTTATTTTATACTATTTTTTACCCTGTAATCAACTGTAGATTTAAATGATATAATTCTATTTTTTTTTTTTATTATTTGGTTGAATTTCTCTTCTTTGTTTTGATGACACAGGTTTTTAAATTGATTGATTGATTATATAAGGTACTTAAAATAGTAGAAAACGTAGAGAACATTAAATCATTTGAACAATTAAAGCATTAAAGCAAATGAATGATTAAAAATTGTTAAATTAAAAAAATTAAAGCAATTATTAAATTAAAAAATGTTATATTAGGGATGCCAGGATAGCTCAACAGGTTGAGCACTTGCCTTGCAACTGGAAGTTCCAGGGATCAAATCCTGGCCCCTCTCCGTGTAAAACCTGTATACTGATTTGTGGAGCAACTGTAACCACCAGGATAGTGGCAAAGGTTCTTGCCTCCCATGCAGAAGGCCCCCAGTTTTGTTCCCACCATGCACAGACCCACATCCACCTGTGTAGAATGAAACTATTTCACAACTAATGATGTACAAACATGGAGATTGCTCTGGGCCCTCCTTCTTTCTTTCTCTTTCTCTGACCTTTTCTCAAACAGTAAAATAAATCTTTAAAAATGTTATATTAAAGAAATTGTGAAATATGGTTTAGATTAGGAGTATTTTGGTAATTGTTCCAGGGGAAGAAATGAAAACCAAAAAGCTCTAAATTTATATCGAATTCATGTGATAAAATAAGAGGAAGTTTGATTGGGACATACAAGGGCTGTCTTGAAAGTATTTAGCATGTGACAGTTCTCATATTGAAAATGGCTAGAAGTCCTTGTATATTATTTTTATCATTTTCTTAAACCTTTATCATGGAGAGAAATAAAATTATTTTAACCAATTTCTGATAAAATGAGATTCCCCGATTCTACTAAATGTAAAAATGTTAAAAGTAACTTGTAATTTCTTTTATTGTTAAATTTATTGGGGTGACGTTGGTCAGCAATATAGTTTCCAGGTGTACAATTCTACATTACACTGTCTATGTATTGCATTATGTGCTCACCACCCAGAATCATCTCTCCTTCCAGCACCATATATCTGGTGCCCACTCCCAACTACCCCCCTCCCACTCTCCCTCCTCCCTTACCCTAAAAGTAACTTGTAAATTTTAAAATCTTAAAATCTATGTTGAATGATAAATAGTTATAATTATTTTATTTGGAGTTTCTAATATTCACTTTATAAAAGTCATTAAGTAATATGCAAAGATTTATAAATATGACATCTCTAAATATTGCTAAGCCATCATAGAATAATAATGGTAACTGTAACAAAAACATCTAAATGTTTAGATATTTTTGTTACAGTTCTTATTATTATTCCAAAATATTATTATTATTATCATTCCAAAATGGGTGACCAACCTTTTGGCTTCCCTGAGCCACATTGGAAGAAGAATTGTCTTGGGCCACACATAAAATACACTAACATTAATGACAGCTGATGAGCTAACACTAAATATAAAAGGAAAAAAATCACAAGAATACATCTCAATATTTTAAGAAAGTTTACAAATTTGTGTTGGGCCATATTCAAAGCCATCCTGGGCCACATGCAACCTGCAGGCCACTGGTGGGACATGCTTGATTAGTATGTATAGCTACTATATATTTTTGACATATAGTCTGCAGTCTATAAGTAGCTCTCTTATATTTGAGAAACAAAATATAAAAATTTTAAATTATGGTATATTTGGGAATGTTCCCACCTCTGAGTGTAATCTTAGATATCTGTAATACATGGAGTGCTGCAAAATATGTTTCAAACTGAAGGACTCATATGAGCAATAGTCAGTTTGGAGAAGAGGGAGATGAAGCACTACCTTCATGATCCCCTTACATTATTATCTGCTGAAACAGCAGGCAGAGAGAAGCACTGGGATTAACAAAACACTAGTGTTGATCTGTATGGTTGACCCAACCATATAAAAACCAAGGTAGCATGCTTATCTGCTTGGACCTCATTACCAGTCTCATTACAGATTTATGCCAGTGTTAAGCAGCTAAACTGTAGTATCTTCAACTGGCAAGGGAAATGGAGTATCAGGGGCATATTCTGTAGGTGACATATCAGAATAAGGCCTAATGATGGGTGAAGTTTGACTTGTTCTATGGAATTAGTTTTTCAGTTACTATAATATTCTTCAAGTAGTTTTAGTTAAGTTACTTATTTTTATAATCAAGGGGTACATATAAAATTTGATGACCTATATGTATATATTTTCAGGCTCAGTGTTTAACAGTTGATATCTATTCCAGTTTCCCAAGAGCTTTATTTTCTTGGCCTTTGTCCACTCTGCATGATACCCTCCAGGCTTTTAGAAAAGTGGCCTATAAACATGTTCTTTCAGAGAAATTAGTTTCTCAAGAAAGCGTTTACAAGTCAGATTACCAAGTGTTTGTTTAATGATCTTGTGCTTCTCAAGGATAAGTTCTTTTAAAGTATTTTCATGTTCTCCTTATTATGATATAAAACTTTTTTTTTCTTTTTTGAAATAAGGCTAAAGAAGTTTCATTATCCATTTCTGCTGAAATGACTACAAGCTAGCACAACACTATCACTTTAGCTTTTTCTGGTAATACCCATGGGTTAAGAGATGGGCCCAGATAATAATCTAATCATAATTATTTTCCTTACAAAATTGCTTCTTTACACAAATTTAACCATTTAGAATAGCTACAAATCATGCATTTATTTTAGTGTATAGTTTTCAATACTCTGCAACAGGCCAAGTCTTTTAGCATTTTTCACTGAAGCAGTCTACCCAGTGCCACCTGGAACTTAGGAATCAGCAGCTGCTTTCAACATCATTGGGATAATCAGCATCCAAGGTCATGGGGTGATAAGCTTAATTATAACATTTAAACTTCTATCATGAGACCAATAATTTTGTCTTGATTGTTGAACTCTACAAAAATAATGTGTCTTTTCTATCGCAGCAATTGAGTTAGTTATTTACTGTCTCAACTTGCATAACTGACTGATGAACCAACTCTAGAGGCTTCTTCAAAGTCTATTACACAAGTGTTAATAACCACACTTTAAACCTCTAACAAGAGTG